>CAMXCT020000459.1:0-108866 GCA_947184155.2 Cladocopium goreaui
ACACGAAATTCGACATACACCCAAGAGAAAGAAGGCAAATGCTGAATAAGTGTCAGTTAATTTTAGCCACCGGGGGAACGGTAGCCCAGGATCTTACCATGCAATGGTCCACAATGGGTGGCTTTATGCAAGAGCCCCCCTCGTGGTCATTGATGAAGGCCAGCAATATGGTACTGACCGAGAAATTGCAGTCATCAGCCTGCTGAGACAGCAACCCCTGGTCTTGTGGACAGGAGACTCTGAGCAGACACCCGGCGGCATTGATCGTGCAGCCCGCAACGCGAAACGATCACGACAGCTCCTGTTGGCCAAGAAGCATGGGCTGCGAAGCGACCGCAATTATTATATGCCAGCTAACCTTGCCGATGCAATGATCCGACTGCTGGACGGTTCGGCCAATGAAGGTTTAGCGGCTCTTAGTCAAATCCTCAAACGAGGCCAGCCCACGTTAGGTCAGCTATGGACAAGTCACCTCTCGCCGCAGGATGAGGAAGATCTCAGGGCAGCCAGCACTGTTCTTCCAGGCCTTAGAGCCCAATTTGAAGCCGCCCAGCCAAATATGCAACGGCACTCCCGATTTGTGGACTCAGAACTGCTGGCAGGCACCGCTATTAATTTTCCACGGTCCCTCGTGCGCCTTGCCTGGATCTTGCAGCATGCCGCTACTCTCCTACCCATGGCTGGCGACATACAAGCAGTTCTAAATTCCCAGACCGCCGGAGTGAGTGACATCCACGCTTGGGGGTTAATGCTTCCCTCCAGCTCTAGGGTTAGTCCTGTGACATACCATGCAGTAGTTGCAGTTAGATATCCTGATCTCTGCAGGCAGATCAATGCCCTATGGGAACTGGGAAGTTTTGCCTCGGGAGGACTTCCCGACAAGCCACCAGGGTCCAATTAGTGCTTTGGGATACTAATGCTAGGATTAACGGGTTGGTAGCGACAGACCTGGAGACTCTTGTGTCAGAGGTACTCACCCCCTTCCCACACAATGCTGGATTTGCAGATGGACTTTTTATAATGACCACGGCAACAGATCACAAGAACAACTTGAACCGCTCCGTGCTCAAAAGGGATTAAGGCCCGCACCCTGCGTGTAGAAACAATAGCCAATTCAGCAGGAGGAACAGCACAGGTATCAATCGTAGCTCAGCCCAGTATTGGATTTTTAAACACCAAATACTACTCCAATGGCTCCCCTACAGAAGATACCGAAGACTGCCTTGGCAGAATCACTGTCGGACTCACCCGGTCCAAATCGTTAACCCTGCTTGTCTCCCCGCTAGACATGATGGGGCTCATGGGCATGGCGCAGGTGATTGCAACAATTGCATACGGCATCCGGGGCCTCCGGAGAGGAGAAACGACATGGAGATGGCCTGACTTCGATCCTGACCCAGTTCAAGAGAATCTAGCACAGCTAAGCCGGTGGTCACTGAATTCGGCACCAACCTGGGAGTTCCCTCCCCTTGCAATCGCCAACCAATACTACGATCAGCAAGCCGAAGAAGTGAAGCAAGCGAGGTACCGTCTGATATTGGTGCGCGGGTCGGACCTTCGCTGGCTAAACAGGGAGCGCCTCCAAGAAGTCAAAGCAGGCTTAGCAACTCAACACAAGTGGCTCCCCGAGCAGAATCTCCCTTTCTCTGAAGTCGTCCTATATGCCTACGCAGCCGATCGCACACCCTTTCCCACCTATGTGTGCCTGCCCTCAGGACTGTACAAAGCCCGCACCGGGCATGTAGTAGCGCAGACGGGCCCAGAACAGGAGATCCTGTCCCTGCCTGGTATATACTTCTTTGATGGATGGCGATTACACCCCAAGTTGCCGATCCCAGATCACTTGCCGCGCGCAAAAGAGGCGCCAGTCCAAGGCACCGCCCTCACTGCACCTGCGCCTGGCACGGAACCCAAACGGTCGCCTGAAGAAGAAGCGAGAGACATCCTTGCAGTAGCTGCCAAGAATCAGCCCGAAGATGGGCCAAACACAAGAAGAGCAGCTGTCCGCGCATGCAAGTACTTAAGAGCCATGGTCAACCAATATGAGACCACCATCCAAGCCGTGCATATAGCCGCCCGCACCCATACGCAAAAAAGCAAGGGCACGGTAGGTAGGACCAGCAGTTGACTATCGCCCGCAAGGAGAAGCCCTCCCAGTTATCTCCGCCGACCTGACCTCCGAATTACTGCATTGTTTGTCCACGCTCCCAGACCCATGGCCCTTGGCCAAGATCACCATAGACATGGAGAAACCGAGCCAGTGGGTCTCAAAGTTGTGCAGACTTTACTTTGCTGATGAGTATGCCAAGCGAACAGTTGGACTGCCCTCACGTAGGCATGTCCCGGACATTGCGGGTGCACTTCGAGCAGTCCAAGCCATCCTCCCCAAACTCGAAGTCAAAATGATTGAATTTTTAGCTGAGTGGATGGTCACTCTCCTAATGCCAGCCTCGCACGTATTGGAAGTGAGGGCACCTCACCTTTCCTTTATGGTGCTCAAGGAATACTGGTTTAGAGAGCTGTACCTAGGCCTGAAAGTCACAGCATCCTTCGACCGCTCCGAATCATACACCAGAGTGATCGATGGTCAGGTAAGATGTATCACGCCTGAAGTTAAGCCGCAGAATTTGCAGGTCATTTGGAATGTGGTTTATCACAGTCTTTGTGCCGGCATGGATGATCCCGCCCGTCTACCATAGCCTGCGCAGAGAAAGCATCAAAACCGCTAGCTCTGCAAGTCCCATAGGTGTCCAGTCGGTCCGCTCCACCTGGTTTGAAGACACAACACCCAAGGATACCGCATCCCAACCACCTCACGACCCTCAAAAAGAACAGCCCCAGCCACTACACAGGCTAAAGTTAGTTATCAAAGAAGAGGTGTTACCGACGAATGACCAACCAGAATTCCCATCGCTCGAACTGTTGGCTGGCAGAGGCCTTTCAGCACCTGACACATGGAAGTGCAAACGTGCGCAAGTTAGCCTCAAAGCAACTATTGATGTCCCTATGTTAGGTACAATCATAGAGCAAAATGGTGATGGACTCCTGGAAGACTCCCACATGCCCGTGGGATGGCCACTCCACATTGATGGTGCTGTCAGACAATGTTGTATTCACCGAGCCGCTAGCCTGCAAGAATTAGATGATATGCTCAAAGAATATGACATGAAAAGGGATTCAGTTGAAATCAACCACGACGCGCCTCAATGGTCCCATCATGCAGTGTGGAACCGACGGTATATGGAACCGAAACCAGGATATACACTGGAACAACTATGGGCTGACTCCGAGCCTGCCATAAGCAAGAAAACGACCACGTCATATGAAGTACAAACAAATGACCTCTTGCGTGCAGTAGCAGCCATTCAGCATCTCCCATCCCCCATGCCACCCGATAGCCCCTTCCTAAGAGCGTTAGGGACAACAGCTGCTCTCAAAGCCCCACCACAAACTGACACCCTAGCGCAAAGAGCCCTGGAGGAATGGGAACGCACTTTGTGTGAAAACAAGGCAGTGGCAATCCTCGCAGAGGTACAAGCCGGCCGACCAACTATAATCCACAAAGATGGTGGCGAAATGCTCATTGCCATTGTCCTTGACAGGCCACTAGCGGAAGCGAAGGAACTAGTTGATGACCCTGCAGCATTCACTCGCGAAATGACGCGGATCCTGCGCGACAAGCAAACCCACCCACTCATCGCCCAAATGATGAGACCAGCGGAGAGCAGTGATCCACCCCCCGCCACTGCTGCAGCCAGTGGCGCTAGTAGCAGTGGAGAACCTCGCACCACTTCACACGTGCAGTTCCAGTAAGCCACTCGAGGTGACGTAGAGTACCCAAGTTTCCCATTCATGCATTCAGCCTGTAACTTGACCTAGGTTGAGCGGCGTTGTCACCATGGGGTACTCATGGTTGATTACTGCCCGCCGCGACTACCTTTGCTGTCAACATGCCGGAGCCAGTATGGGACGGGAGGCGGTGGGGGGCGGTTATAATAATCCTTTTCAGGGTTTTTGAGTTGTTTTGTTCGTTTTGTTCTACCTTAATTGTTGCATGGTAGGGTAGTGCGATGTCAAAGTACATCTAGCCATGGTGCCCGTCGCCGTTTGACCTTCGCTCAACCAACTTCTCGACCGGCCAAATGATCTCCACCGCACCTCCACATGCCCTTTCTCGACCAAGGTTGCAACACGGTGAGTGTCAGTTGAATGCCCTGAGGCTTTACGTCTACCTACAAACCAGTAGACAACTTAGTTCTCTGGAATGGAGCGACCGACTCCTATCAAAGACGCCGCTGTCCATCGTCTTGCAAAGTCCATTACTCAACTGACCCTCTGCCAGGTCACTACCAGTGAAGTCGATGATGCCACCAAACTTCTAGAGAAGGCCCGACAGAAGCTTCAAGGCATTCAAAACATCCCATCCCAGAGGGTTATTGACCTTGAGGCGACCATACGCCAACTCCGTCAGATTGGCTGTATCCTGGATAGCTGTACCATATCTGCCAGTTACGAAGTAACCCAGGCGCAGAAAGCCTTACTACAGCTTCACCATACAGCCAGGGGAGCTAGCACCTCGTCTGAAGAACTCAATGCACAGATATCACCACGCACTGATGACGAGTACAATCTCCCATACCATGAAGACGAGTTGCAAGAGCACTAGCACAGGGGTGCCTACCGCACCCGCATGTGTGATGCAGTATGATGATTGGAAAAGCAGTTCTGAGCGGACTCTGAGTGTGCCCTGAGTGCCGTAGCCTCGTGGTCATTTTCACCTTAGATCATGTTTCACTCTCCTGTTTCACTGCGGTAGTTTTTCTCACCACTTTGTTGCGACCCGGCTTTGTCGGTGTTTGCTTCAAAGTGTCAGGGTGAATGTCATGCCGTGATGGCTGCTCTTTGTGATCTCGGGGATCCTGGCTGGGGGGATCCCTGGTTTCCGCATTGAGCTTTGTTGCTTCCTACACCCTGCTGTGGCCCATGGTGGTTTGGTGGTTTTTCTTGTTGTTGTGTTGTTTTATGGGCCTGCCAATATGACACAAAAGTTGTCATCTGCATGCGCCGAGATGATACTAAGTTATCACCTCTTGCCTCAACAGATCTTTTTCACCCAACTGGAACCTGTCACGTCACTGCTTTGTGGTTGTGTGGTTTTTTCCCCAACAGCAGAATGCTTTGGGGTCTCAGCCCACATAGCCTTCGGGGTGCTCCGGGGCACTGCTCGACCCTGCCGCCTCGTTTCGCCGGTTCCGGGAACCAGGGTTCCGAGAACCGGTTCCGGGAACCAGGGTTCGGGGCAAGGTTCCGGGAACCCAGGGTTCCGGGAACCAGGGTTCGGGGCAAGGTTCCAGGAACCCAAGGTTCCGCAAACCAGACTTTCAAGCAAGGTTCTGGGAACAATGGGTTCTGGCTACCTTTTGGGTTCCGGGACGTCAAGGTTCCGGGAAGGTTCCGGGCACACTTGGCTTTCGACAAGGTTCCGTAGCCATTTTGGCTCAAGTTTTAGCTGTTCAATTTTTTAGTGAGAGGGGCGCTACGCATGCCTCACGGCCGCACATGGTCGAAGATGAGTGGGCAGGGCTCAGTTTTCTGGGGCCGAAAATCCTGAGTACAGCTGCACAACTGTATAAGAATCCATCTTCCTTTGCAAACGCGTTTGACACTGAACTTGAGGCACAAGAAGTTTTCAATCAGTTAGCTGAATCAACAGGTTTGGATGCTCAGCATTTAGCTGGTGAAGCTGCAACACGGTTGGTGGAGTGGTCAGTGTCAAGGCAGTTTGTTTTCAAACGACAGAGGCGTACGGTTGCAGTTGAGCTTGAATGTAGTTTGTTTGCAAAGAGGGTGGATGCACCTGTGGAGGCCTCAGATGCATTTGAAACCATGGTCAAAGATGACCCAAAGCATGCTTTAGAAGTTGCGAAACGTGTTTCAAAACAACGTAAGACTGCTGGCACGAATAGGGCAGAGTTGGAGGAGTCGTTGAGGACCAAGTTTGCGTTGGAGCTTGCAACAATCATCAGTGAAGCTGGACTGCCAGTGGTTTATCAGGTACAACAGTTTGATGACCCCAACAAAGCATGGAAACGAATTTTTGGGGCCCGCAGGGGCAAGACTTTGCGAAACAGGTTTCGTAGCTGGTGCAAGTATAGGCTATGGCTTGTTGCGTATGCAGGGGTCTTGTGGCCACGTTCAGTTGCAGATTTGGTGAATTACATTGAGGAGTGCATACAGTTTGGATGTGCCCTGTCAATACATACAGAGCTGCAGGCATCACTTGTGCTTCTTGAAAGGTGTGGCAGGGTCCCGGAGTGCAACCAGCTCTCCATGGATCCGACGTGGAAAGCTCATCTACATAGCTGGAGCCAGGAACTGAGTACAAACAGCAAACCACGTGGGTCAGCGCCACCTTACACTGTATCAGTTTTGTTGGCACTGGAGTTGTTTGTCATGGACGATCAGAGGGACTATTATGCACGTGTCATTGCATGGACCATTTTGGTTGCAACATGGGGCTGCATGCGTGTGGATGACATCCAGTGTGTGATGCCGGAAACAATGCGGCTTTCACCAAGAGGTTTCACGGTCCGCATGTCGCGCACCAAGACTACAGGGCCTGGCAAAATCCATGGGCAGGTCCATGCATTTATACACAGAAGTATTTCGCTCTCTGGCCATGACTGGATGGAAGAAGGGTTACAACTTTTCAATCATGAAAGTGCGATTTTCCCCAGGGACTATTTGATTCCGGCGCCTACAGCTGACTGGCATGCAATGAGGAAGAAGTTGGTTGAACCGCCGCAGCTGGCCAACTATTTTAGGATGGTGCTTCAGATGCTTGGGACCCCGAAGTTTGAGGATGGCCGGTGGCGTGTGAACGCCAACATGGAGCTGGTTCCAGCTGAGCTGTCGCTTTTCTGGAAGGGGCATAGCGCCAGGCATTTCCTTCCACAAGCGTCGGCGGCTATTGGATGTGACAAGCATGACAGGGATTTTCTTGGCAGGTGGTCCATAGGACGTGTTGGGTCCAATGCATACCTTTTGACATCGCGCCAGATCACTGAGAGAATCCAACAACAGGTCATGCAGTCTTTCTATGGTGAGGGCGTCACCTACGACGAGAACGAGCTCTTGGACAATCTGCGTGAATTTGCTGAGAAGGCAGACTTGAGTGGGCAGCGGATCAGGCGCAGGCACAAAATGCTGCCGTTGTCCAGGGCAGAGGACCTGATCAGACGTGGCGATGAAGAAGAGTCAGAGGATGAGAACATCCAACAACAGGCTGAAGGTGAGCATTTTGCTCCCGATGACCCTGATGAGGGCATGACCTACTTCGTCACAGTCTCGAGGAGGACAGGCTTCAGGAGACTGCATGTGACTGGAAAATGCCATGTTCATGCTGAAAGATGTCAACAGACTGAGAGTGTCGAATCGGTCACATGCGCCAGTTTTGATGCGATTTGTAGGGTCTGTAAACGTTTCTTAAAGGAACAAGTTGAATCAGGGTCTGACAGTAGCAGTTCAAGTGATGGCTCATCGTCATCAACGAGTGCGGAGACCTCAGGTGACGAGCCACTTTAATCATGCAGATTAGATGAACCAGTTTGAGATTCCAAGATGCACTGGTGTTTGTTAGGATTTTGCAGTTGTCACCCAATGCAAATTAGTTGAACCAGTTTAAGATTCCTGGATGCACTGGCGTTTGTTAGAATTTTGCTGTTGTCCACCTCATCTTGTTTGTTCTTGATCCTTTCGTTTCACATTGCAGGTGTCTCAGATTGGAAGTGCACACAAGTGCATCCGCGTCACGGACACGCACAAAGACTGGGCGTGTGGGCACTGGCCTTGGCGTGAGTTCACCAAGGGTTTGATTTTAAAGAGCTTGAATTCAGGTCAAGTCAGTTTCATGTTTTGTGATGTGATCCACTGCAATCACGACATGTCAGTAGTACAGTGCCACCACTTTTACATGTTCACTCATGGGCCGAAGTGGCCTGAAACGCCTGCATCGCTGGCACCCGCCTCGGAGTGGTTCAGACTGGTGAATTGTTTCACTTGACAGTTTGTGTTTTCGGTGCTGCGTTTTCTGTTATTTTGACGTGTACTTGTTTCACGTTGTCTCAACATGTCAGTTTGGCGGCACCCGTCAGTTGGCAGGCCAGGTAGATAGGGAGTGACCCAATGCACACAATGATGTGGTCACCAACTCAGCTTGGCGGAGGTGTCAAAAGAAATGCTTTCAGAATCAGTGGCTGCCTTGCAGATTTCTGGGAATTCAGTTTGAAAATCTTTGCAGTCACCCAATCTTGTGATTCAGTGAACATGTCAGAGGGCGGCAGCACACTTTATGTTGCGGCACGGAGCCACTTCAGATTCAGAGTCAGATTCAGGGCGCATTTAACTTGATTTAATTTCAGGCGATTGAGCGTTTCCAGTGACTGCATTTCATCCCTCAGTTCACTTGACAGGTCAGATTGGTTTCGTGTTTCGATGTTTGATTGTTATTTTACTTCAGTTTTGCTTGACGGTTCAGATGATTTTCACTCCACTTTTGTTCAGGTCACTTTCATCCATCTTAGTAAGTTAGTTCATTTGGTCATTTGCGTTGCCGGCAATGGCTGACGACGCTGCACGAAGGGCTTATATCTCAGAGCATGTCAGCTCGGACCTGCAATACATTTGGCAAGAGGCTGATGTGTCCCTCACCACTCAACACACTTTGGCCCAGCACTACAAGACCATGAAGGTCTTCAGCTCTATGTGTGATACAAAGGCTGAAGTGCGCGATGCATTGCGCACTGACTTCCGTATAGATCCAGCAGCAAGTCCTGAGACCAGGGCTGACGTGGCCAAGGTGTTGACTGCGTGGGAGCTCTCACGCACAATGACTTCAAAAGAACAGGAACTTCAAGCTGAAACGAAGGTGCTTGGTATGCCACGAGTCTAGCAGCATACAGAACGTCAAGCAATGGTCAAAGCAGTCGAAGTTGTCTTGGGTAAGTTACAAGACGTTGAGATACCCAGCAATGAGTACCTGGCTCTGAAGGTTGAGGAGTGCGAAGCAAATGAGCCTCAAGCGCTGGGGCTTGATGAGATCTCATCCAGGGCTGACACAAGCTCTTCGGCCTTACAGACGTCTCTGGATTCGTCAGGCCATGTCAGGGTCACAAAGGTTAAGACAAAGGGCCGTCTTCCTGAGGACACAGAGTCCCTCCGTAAAGCTTTGAAGTTGGAAGCAGTCAGCTGGCTTTGCATGTCAGCAAAGTTTCGAAACAAAACATGGCTTCACGGTCTGGAGTTACAGCACTGGTCGAAATACACAGAGTACTTGCTGGGTGAAAAGGTTTTGGGATTGAAGTTCAACGTGGAAGGCCAATCACATGCAGTGAAGCCGCCTTGGGCTGTCATTCTCAGCTATGAGCAGAAGATGCGGAAAGAGGTGTTCAAGCTTGTCCAGGCAGGCACACACACAGTTGCGGAAGGCCTGACTGCCGTCATCAAAGACGCGGAGATCAAGGAGGCGCATTTCACAGCACCGATTGCCCTTGGTGTTGGATGGAACAATCAGCGACCATCAGTTCAGCCCAACAAATGGCAGCGCACAGGCTTCAAAGGGAAATCCAGTTTCAAAGGAGCACCATCGAAAGGTGGCAAAGGCAAAGGTAAGTCTGGCAAGGGCTCCAGGGACTTCAATGGCAATAGTCTGGTAACACACACACCAGACAGCAGAGAACTATGCTTTGCGTTCAACGCCCAAGGGTGTTCAGGAAAGTGTGGAAGAGTCCATGCTTGCAGGATCAGAGGATGCTATGGCAAGCATTCGGCACGGGAACACCATAAGTACTCCAACAACAAACCTTCGCAACAAGGAGGCGATGACAAGAGCAAGGTTGGCGATGAGTGACAGGCAGAACGTGGGGCTTCAAAGGAGGGTCATGGATCTGTCAAGCAGACCTTGAGGGTTCTCTATTTGTTTGCAGGAGCCCCACGTCGAGCAGATATCAATTCCTTTTTGCATGGATACTCCCAGGCGCAGAATTTTACCCTGCATGTCCGCGAAGTGGACATTGAACGCTCTGAGTCTGATGACCTCAGTCGTGATCAGCTTTGGGAGGAGATTTTTACAGAGATCAGAGACGGCAAATATGATGTGTTGATTATGTCACCTCCTTGTGGGACATGGTCGCGAGTTCGATTCCAGTGGCAACTTCATCCAGGTCCCCGACCACAGCGCAACAAGTCATGGCCATGGGGTTTTCCATGGCTGTCTGCAGCACAGCGTAAGAAAGTTGATTTGGCAAATTATTTTGTTTCTCAAACCATACGCGCAGCACACCTTGCTTTTGAAGTTGGGGCCTTCTTTTTGATTGAGCACCCGGAGGATCTAGGCACAGTCAATGGCGAGGCGCCAGCATCCATTTGGCAGCTGGATGAGATGCATGACCTGCAGATCGTAACCAATGCAACAACCTGGGCGATCTTTCAATGCGGGTATGGAGCTGACACTAGCAAGCCTACAAGGTTTCTTTCCTCAATACCAGGCATCAAAGCAAGGTTTTCCAAATGGCCAGCCTTCGATGAGCAGGGCAAATATGTGGGGCCATTGCCTGCTAGGTGCACCCACACGCGCCATGTCCGGCGTCTTATTGGCAAGGACTCTCAGGGGCGCTGGGTCACAGGACCCGCTGCCTCATATCCACCTGGCTTGTGCAAATACTTGGCCAACCTCGTGGTCTCCGTCCTTCGGAAAGGGGGCACCCACGAGGTAACAAAAGTGGTTGAGAATACAGCTTCAACTGCAGCTTCGAAGGTGGTTGACCCTCCAACCCACGAGGTAACAAAAGTGGCTGAGAATGCAGCTTCAGCTGCAACTTCGAAGGTGGTTGACCCACCAACCAGTCTTGTGCGGCCCATGGAAGTAGACAAGTGCGGAGGCGACCCAAAGCATGTTGATGATGGTTTCAAACAGTTGGTGCATGAGAAGCCGGCGGCACAGACCAGTGGGCATACAAAGTTGACGGAGGTTCAACACACCTTTTCAGACTCCAACTGGGGTAGGCCTATGATGGTTGAATGGTCTGGCGAAGAAAGGGAGATCACTGACGGTTTTGGCTTGTGCTCACCTAACAGGTGGGCTCCTGATTGCAGAGGAGTTGGGCAAAGCGCTCAAGCGCGTGACATCAATGACCGTGTCCATGACTTGCTTAAGGGTTTTGTTCATGAACAATTGGGAGACCTCCGCATGATGGCGTTCAAGCTTGCTACAGGGAAGCTGGCCGAGTCACCGTTTTGCAAGGAGGCACTTGACAGGCTCAGAAAACGCTGGGCCGCACTTTTACCTGCTCCCAGTGGTGCGCTGCAGAAGGCAGAGGGCCAGCCTTTCCTGTTAGACCTCATGGCTCAGACTTTGAAGATCCAAGGCGACCCTGACTTTGAAATATTGGTGGCTTCAAAGGACTCCTTCGCGACGGGCGTCCCTGTAGGGTATGAAGAGCCCATACCCCCTGCTCCTGCAGTTTTCCGCGCCAGGACGAAACAGAGCAACCTGGATGCTTCTGAGTACGTGGAAGAGGCACGTAACTATAAGTCTGCAGTTGAAAATCAAGAAGGCCTTGAGAACAAATTTAGGGAGGACGAGGCTCAGGGCATGATGTATCCCACCACCATGGGGGTCTTGAGGGAACGCTATCCTGGCAAACCTATTCTTGTAGCTGCCATGGGAGCCATCAAGAAGCCGGACGGGAGTGTTAGGCCCATACACGATGGAACACACTTCGTCCAGGTTAACAATGGGATACAGTTTACAGACAAGCTGGACTATCCTGGGCCGCCGGATGTTGCTGGGGCTGTCCGAGCTGCAAGGGACACACAGGACTCCTTCTTCACTGTTTCGGCCGACATAAAGGCGGCCCACAGGTTGGTCAAGATCCGCGAGAGCGACTGGAGACTTTTGGTTTGCAAGGCCAATTCAGATTCAGAAGTTTGCTGGGTCAACAAAGTGGGTACTTTTGGGGTGTCCAGTGCGCCCTATTGGTGGAGCAGATTGTTTGGCCTGGCTGGGCGGCTTGTCGCAAGGGTCCTTTTGAATAGATGGGTCATACAGCTCGTGTATGTTGACGACCTCCATGTTGTTTGCGTTGGTGAGGAGAAGTTTGAGACCCTGTGGATGGCAATAGCGGCATATGAGGCCTTAGGCACCCCTTTTGGTTACAAGAAATTTTCAGGTGGCTTGGATGTCCAGTTCGTTGGGTATCGTGTTGACTATATGAACATTTCAGTGGGCATCAGCGAGGCACGTGGGCAGTGGTTGCTCGCCTTCTTGCGGGAGCTGAGAAGAGATGGTTACACTGTCCATGTCCATCGATTTGCAGAATTTCTTGGTAGGCTTGGCTTCACGTGCCGGGTTTTGCTCTGGTTGAAGCCGCACTTGGCTCCCCTTTACTCATGGGCTTCAGCGGTCAGCAAGAGCACAGTTGCTACAGCACCTAAGCTGGTCAGGCTTGTTTGCATGTTCTTGGAAAAGCAGTTTGAGGAACAGAAGTTCATGTTTTCTTGCTTGAAGCCACAGCGGCTGACAAATGAAGTATTCAGGACGGATGCGAAGTGCGAAAACAACCTTGTGGTGTTAGCTGGTTATCATTTCCCTGATGGCAAGTGGTTCTCTGTGCGTGTCACGCCCCGTGATGCGCCTTACCTCTTCAAGGAGAATGGGGATAGTGAGTGGGCGTCGGCACCTGCAGAACTTCTTTCAGTTTTAGTTGCGCTTCAGCTCTTTGGCTACTTGGAGCCCAAGTCGGGAAGAACATGCATCCGGCTGTGGGTGCAGAGCGGAACTGACAACCGCTCTATTGACTTCCTGTCCAGGAAGAATTCGACTACACGCTGGCCCCTCACATTAGTTAACATGCAACTGTCGCACTGCTTGATAAGGGCTGGTGTCAGAATCAGCTTAGCTTGGAGGCCGAGGGATCAGAACACTTTGGCAGATGACCTGACGAATTCCAGGTTTGGCGATGTCGATTTGGACAAGAGGATTGATGTCGCGCTTTCAGATTTAGATCTTTCCTTGCTTTTGGAACTGTGGGAAGCGAGGCATGAATTCTTGGACCGCGACTCTTGGGCGGTGTATGGAAAAGGGAGAGACAAATTTGAGAAATCAGCTTGGGGTTGACTTGCAACCCGATTCAGTTTCAGTTTCAGTTGTGCAGCCTCGTTGCTTTGCAAAAGGGGGGAGCTTTGCCCTCGGCTGCGTTGAGAAAACCAAACGGATGGAAAGCGATTTGGATGAATGTCCGCTGATTGGACTTGAGACCTGTTTCAGTGCCGTCTACCACCGATAAAAAGGCGTGTGACGGCAATCCACTTTCAGTGATCTTGATTTTGTTTTCCGCATGTGCATTCGATTTTCAGTTGTGGCTTGTGATGTCAGTTTCGTTTTTGCGTGTTTCAGTTTTTATGTTTTCCACGAACATGGCGATGCGCGCGTTTGTTTTAGTTCTGTTTCAGTTTTAGTTTCTTTGCGCACCGCGCCTCCTGCCTTACCCCAACGTTGTAGAACAGGACAGTTTGGGTCACCAAAATGACTGTTTGGAAGCGTTGGGTTTGGGGTGGGTGGCTGGGGCGCTGTTGTTGGCCGTCGCCTTTCGCGCTGCCGCGTTCCTTCCTCTCTCTGCTCCTGCTCCCGCGGCGATGTTAAGGAAGGGTGTTGATGATTGCTTCCGCGTTGCGAGCGACATGTTCGTTTAGTTTCAGTCTGGTTTATTTTGTTTGCCTTGAGTTGTTGCCTGTTTAACCTCTTTGTTACTGTCTCAGTTTCAGTTTCAGTTGTGCATGCCTGTGAAGGTTTTGTTTATGGTTTTCAGTGCTAGGGTTTAGTTCGTTTGAAGTTACTGTTTACTGATTTGTGAAACCCCAGGGTTCGAATTTTTTTATACCTTTTCTTGCAGTTTTAGCTGTTCAATTTTTTAGTCCACACCCTCCCACCCTGGTATTGGGTGTTCAATTTCCTTTACATACGTCTTTATGATGCAACAGCGCAATCCCTTGAGACTGGCTTGGGATGCAGACCGTTATGACTATGTCAGCATTCACATTTTCTTTTTGGTTACGTGGAACCTTTGGGACCATACTGGACCATCACGTTTTGCCAACGTGCTTTGCTTCTCATTCCTGGATGACTGTGATTTACAGACTGTTTGCTGCACTTGCTATGGCATTTACATTGATCGGGATGACATCTACCTTCGGCTGGACGAGTATAATCGCTCAGAGGCGCTTTGTTGCACTCACTGATCACTGGCCTTTCCGCTGTATCCATTGGACTCCTTCTGGAACTGGCTTTCTATCCTACACTTCGTTTCATGTTTTGCAACGGATGCAATCAACGGCACTGGACTTTGAACGGGGGGGGAGCTTTGCCCTCGGCTGCGTTGAGAAAACCAAACGGATGGAAAGCGATTTGGATGAATGTCCGCTGATTGGACTTGAGACCTGTTTCAGTGCCGTCTACCACCGATAAAAAGGCGTGTGACGGCAATCCACTTTCAGTGATCTTGATTTTGTTTTCCGCATGTGCATTCGATTTTCAGTTGTGGCTTGTGATGTTTCGTTTTTGCGTGTTTCAGTTTTTATGTTTCCCACGAACATGGCGATGCGCGCGTTTGTTTTAGTTCTGTTTCAGTTTTAGTTTCTTTGCGCACCGCGCCTCCTGCCTTACCCCAACGTTGTAGAACAGTACCATGGTTTCGAGCAGCCAGAGCCTGGATTGTGCCAAAGTTCTGGAATCACCGGAACACCAATTTTGAGACATCCTGCAAACCCAGAGTTTGGGGAACCAGGATTCTGGCAAGGTTCCAGCAACACTGGGTTCCGACAAGGTTCCGAGAACCACCACAGATGCGGACCCACAGTTTGGATATACTTCCTGGATTATGCCACAGGTTCCGGACAGGGACAAGGTCAGAGTTCTGGCAAGGTTCCGAGGTTCCGGAAACAACCCAGGGGTCGGATATACGCCGTGGGTTGTACCAAGGTTCATGCTACGGACAGGGTCCCAGAAAACCAATTTGCAAGGAAACCAAGGTTCCAGGACCAAAAGGGCCCGGTCAACGAGCAATCGCTGACAGGGGGGGGGACAGCGTGACAATAAATCAGCGCGTCTCGGTTCCGGAAACCCAGGGTTCCAATATACGCTGTGGGTTGCGCCAAGGTTCCGGAAACGAGGGTTCCAGGAAGACAAGGTTCCAGGGACACAAGGTTCCAGGAACACAAGGGATTCCGGAAATCCCCCAGCCAATCTTGGGTGCTTTGTGGCCCCTCACTGAATTCCGAATTCATGTTCGTTTGCTCAGTGGGCGCACAGCGTCGGTCGACTGACCTGTTCTGATGTTGCTGTAAAATCTTCTGTTTGAACTGTTCCGATGTCGCATCTACCAAAGCACATGCCACATCAAGCAATTAAGTTCGATGCCTTGGAACACCTAAATATTGGCAGCAAACCTGTGTGAGGCTTCTCGAAGCCAGGTAGATGATTTTTTGAAGCTAAGTGACCAAACAGCAACACACAATGAAACTTCAGACACAGTTGTGACACAACAACCAAGTATTGACATGAAACTAATTCTGGAATCATGATGGACAATTTGGCCAAAACCAACTGTTTCACCAATCACTTGCGCAAACTGACCGATGTTGTCCAAGCACGACAAGATAATCCCAAACCAACACACACACACAAATTTTGTAAACACTTAATGACACACCGTGGTCTGCAAATACTGCCATTCGTTTGTAACCAAATGTATGTAAATTCAACTATGCGCGCTTTCTTAAAGAACATGTCTCATCCTGCCTTTGGTCCAAAAGGGGAGGGGGCAAGGCGGGCAAAAAATCGCCGAAGAGACTTAGGCTATGGAATCCTGTTCCTGCCATCATTAATCCGTCTTGGGTTGCAAAGTTGGACCACTGTTTGAAACCAACCGCTGCCGGTTCCGGGAACCAGGGTTCCGGGCAAGGTTCCGGAACTCAGGGTTCCGGGAACCAGGGTTCGGGGCAAGGTTCCAGGTTCCGCAAACCAGACTTTCAAGCAAGGTTCTGGGAACAATGGGTTCTGGCTACCTTTTGGGTTCCGGGACGTCAAGGTTCCGGGATCCCCAGGTTCTCGGCGCCAGGAAGGTTCCGGGCACACTTGGCTTTCGACAAGGTTCCGGGAACCTTACCATGGTTTCGAGCGGTTCTGGAATCACCGGAACACCAATTTTGAAACATCCTGGAAACCCAGAGTTTGGGGAACGAGGGTTCCGGCAAGGTTCCAGCAACACTGGGTTCCGACAAGGTTCCGAGAACCACCGCGGATGCGGACCCACAGTTTGGATATACTTCCTGGATTATGCCACAGGTTCCGGACAGGGACAAGGTTGCGGAACAACAATTTTCAAGAAGCCCAGCCCAGGTTCCAGAGAACCAGGGTTCTGGCAAGGTTCCGAGGTTCCGGAAACAACCCAGGGGTCGGATATACGCCGTGGGTTGTACCAAGGTTCATGCTACGGACAGGGTCCCAGAAAACCAATTTTCAAGGAAACCAAGGTTCCAGGACCATATAGGCCCTGTCAACGAGCAATCGCTGACAGGGGGGGGCACAGCGTGACAATAAATCAGCGCGTCTCGGTTCCGCAAACCCAGGGTTCCAATATACGCTGTGGGTTGTGCCAAGGTTCCGGAAACGAGGGTTCCAGGAAGACAAGGTTCCAGGAACACAAGGGATTCCGGAAATCCCCCAGCCAATCTTGGGTGCTTTGTGGCGGGTTCCGCACATGCCGATTCATGTTCGTTTGCTCAGTGGGCGCACAGCGTCGGTCGACTGACCTGTTCTGATGTTGCTGTAAAATCTTCTGTTTGAACTGTTCCGATGTCGCATCTACCAAAGCACATGCCACATCAAGCAATTAAGTTCGATGCCTTGGAACACCTAAATATTGGCAGCAAACCTGTGTGAGGCTTCTCGAAGCCAGGGAAATAATTTTTTTAAAGCTAAGTGACCAAACAGCAACACACAATAAAACATCAGACACAATTATAACACAACAACCAAGTATTGACATGAAACTAATTCTGGAATCATGATGGATAATTTGGCCAAAACCAACTGTTTCACCAATCACTTGCACAAACTGACCGACGTTGTCCAAGCACGACAAGATAATCCCAAACCAACACACACATACAATTTTGTAAACACTTAATGACACACCGTGGTCTGCAAATATTGCCATTCGTTTGTAACCAAATGTATGTAAATTCAATTATGCGCGCATTCTTAAAGAACATGTCTCATCTTGCCTTTGATCCAAAAGGGGACGGGGCAGGGCGGGCAAAAAATCACCGAAGAAACTTAGGCTATGGAATCCTGTTCCTGCCATCATTAATCCGTCTTGGGTTGCAAAGTTGGACCACTGTTTGAAACCAACCGCTGTTGGGGATCTACGTCGGCTTATTGTTTTTTGTGTGGTTGTTTTTTGTTTGGTTTTGTTTTTGGTGTTGTTTTTGCTCACGCCGCCGTTAGCGGCGCTGAGGAAATTACTACTTTTTAGCATATCAGAGGAGTTTACTACTCTTCAGCATATACGGCCAGGGGTGGGATGGGTTGGGTTGGGGTGGGGTGTTAACGTTCATTTCCACTTGCACACCACGTGGATGCTACGTTGCTGCTACGTGGGGCATGGGTTGGGGTGGGGTGGGATGTTAACTTTCATTTGCATTGCACACCACGTGGATGCTACGTTGCTGCTACGTGGGGCATGGGTTGGGGTGGGGTGGGATGTTAACGTTCATTTGCACTTGCACACCACGTGGATGCTACGTTGCTGCTACGTGGGGCATGGGTTGGGGTGGGGTGGGATGTTAACGTTCATTTGCACTTGCACACCACGTGGATGCTACGTTGCTGCTACGTGGGGCATGGGTTGGGGTGGGGTGGGATGTTAACGTTCATTTGCACTTGCACACCACGTGGATGCTACGTTGCTGCTACGTGGGGCATGGGTTGGGGTGGGGTGGGATGTTAACGTTCATTTGCACTTGCACACCACGTGGATGCTACGTTGCTGCTACGTGGGGCATGGGTTGGGGTGGGGTGGGATGTTAACGTTCATTTGCACTTGCACACCACGTGGATGCTACGTTGCTGCTACGTGGGGCATGGGTTGGGCCGTTCATTTGCGTGGATGCTACGTTGCTGCTACGTGGGGCATGGGTTGGGGTGGGGTGGGATGTTAACGTTCATTTGCACTTGCACACCACGTGGATGCTACGTTGCTGCTACGTGGAGCATGGGTTGGGGTGGGGTGGGATGTTAACGTTCATTTGCACTTGCACACGTGGATGCTACGTTGCTGCTACGTGGGGCATGGGTTGGGGTGGGGTGGGATGTTAACGTTCATTTGCACTTGCACACCACGTGGATGCTACGTTGCTGCTACGTGGGGCATGGGTTGGGGTGGGGTGGGATGTTAACGTTCATTTGCACTTGCACACCACGTGGATGCTACGTTGCTGCTACGTGGGGCATGGGTTGGGGTGGGGTGGGATGTTAACGTTCATTTGCACTTGCACACCACGTGGATGCTACGTTGCTGCTACGTGGGGCATGGGTTGGGGTGGGGTGGGATGTTAACGTTCATTTGCACTTGCACACCACGTGGATGCTACGTTGCTGCTACGTGGGGCAGGGGTTGGGGTGGGGTGGGATGTTAACGTTCATTTGCACTTGCACACCACGTGGATGCTACGTTGCTGCTACGTGGGGCATGGGTTGGGGTGGGGTGGGATGTTAACGTTCATTTGCACTTGCACACGTGGATGCTACGTTGCTGCTACGTGAGGCATGGGTTGGGGTGGGATTGGATTTACAGCTGGATGTGGCGCCGCAACTGTAAAGGAGATGTGTGTGCAGCCATGCCAGCTCTGTTTCACTGAGACAGAGATTGCTGCAAGCCAGCTGCCAAAACGTCCAGCGCCGCTAATGGCGGCGTGACCTTGTTTTTGCTTTTGTTTCTTTGTGTTTCGGTTCTTGTTCTCTGGAACGTGACAAGGAATAGGACTATGTATCGGTCCTCTACCAGTTTACTTTTGCGGCCACTACAGCTTCGGCCCCTGCGTGAATTAATTAATTCATCCCATATGCAACATGCTTGGAAACATGTTGAACGACCTGGCGGAAGCCATACGGCGTTGGACGGAAAAAAAAAGGTCACTGCGGCATTAGTCTTCCACAGTCGGGACCATCGACTCACGGCGAGTGGCTTCTTTATGGAAATTTGACATCCTGTGAGACCACCCTTTGGGCAAGGGTGAAGCGACATGTCACTCATCATTGTGTACAAACTATGCACAGAGGATATGTGGAAGGTTACTGCAACAAGTCATGGAGGATTGGCAGAGAACACTCTACTTATTGCGGAAAGAATCTTGTATGTGACCATCCTGTGTCACAGTATTCTATCAGTCTTCGGACTTATCATTTCTGACATCAGGATGATGTCATTGATCAGTGTTGACCAGTGATTGTGGTATATTGATCAGTTCTACATCTTATTCTGGATTCGACTTGAGTCTGGTAAGGCTTATTGCTTGAGCTGAATACCCACATTGGTTTGACATTGGAATTGTTTATTGTGTCTTCGACGCTGAGAAGCTCATTCTCTCCAAGTGATGAGAACAAAGCTAGAAACTCTTGGAGAAGAGTTTAAGCTAGCTGGAAATATCTGATGGAGAGAACCTATTATGCTTTGAGCTTGGACCTTGAGATGCATTGGCATTGTGAGGACAAT
Source organism: Cladocopium goreaui (assembly GCA_947184155.2). Classification (NCBI taxonomy): domain Eukaryota; class Dinophyceae; order Suessiales; family Symbiodiniaceae; genus Cladocopium; species Cladocopium goreaui. Next base: position 19,830 of record CAMXCT020000459.1, read on the forward strand.
GATCATATTTGGGCATCTTATTTGTCTGAGAGTTTTGTGATGAGATGTTTCGGTATTGTGAGGACAATACCTACATCATCGTCATCGTGGCCTATGGATCATGCACTTGATCTTATGGTGTGCTTTTTATCGTTCCTGAGATGACTTTGGTTATCTCTATGAGGACGACATTGTTTTGGTGCGACTTTGATCTACATTGTGGATTGGCTATTACAGTGGTCGAAAGACTTCAGCGATACAACTGTATTTGGCTGACCTACACTGACAATGTCGAATAGAACACTTTATTCTCCATTGAGCTTGAAAACTGTGAGATGCTATCTCTATGTGGAAAACTGATTTGGAGGAAGAACTTTGTGTTCTGACTATACTTTGTATCCAGAAGAAGGTTGTACAGACACCTTGTGTGATTCACTTCGTTCTTGAGAAGTTAGTCAGCGTATGACTAGTGAGCTGGTTATTATTCACGTTTGGATGAGAACCAGTTTGATCTGAGAACTTTTGGAAGTGTTTCGATGATTTTGAATTCATCTAGTGAAATTGAGTTTTGTAGACTTCTAGCAGCGGGAATAGTTTCAACAAACCTTTATTTGAAGAACTTGAGGTTTGTTAACTGGAAACCTGGAATCGAGTTTACCAGTTGAGACATCGGCTCGAAGGACTGGTGTCAGAAGTTCATTTAATGAACAGAAGCTGCTGTGTCACATAACTTGACATAAGACAGACCGACAAAGAGGAACACGAACATCTTCCCTTGTTTGTTCTCTTGTTTCTCGTGTGTTTGTTGTGTTTGTGTTTCTCTTTGACTGATCGTGTTGCGTCTGGAGCGAAAAGAAGGAGCTTGACGTCAGCATGTGGGAGTCGAGGAAGAAACATCTCTTTTGACACGGTATTGCTTTAGTTTAATTAGTTTAGGGACTTACGCGCTGCGCTTGTGTTTGGTGTGTGTGGTTGACGTACGCGTCCGCCTGCGTAGTTCTGTAGGAATTTTGGAAGGAGCGTTGGATCTGACCGCAGATCTGTGCAAGGCGCTTTTTCTACATGGTAGCGGAGCTCTACGGAGCTACCCACACCATTCTCCGCTGACCCTTGTTGCAGTGTACTAAGGACGCCATCTAAGGTGAAGCTGAGATCGTTTGTATTGAGCTCCTGAATCTTTTGCGCAGGGATACGTGTTGAGCTTGTACTAAGGTTCTGAAGTGATCGCTAGGTTGGTACATTGCGGATGTAAAGTCAAGGGCATCGAAGAGCTTGAGTATTCTTGATTTAGATGAGACGTGTTTTGTTTCACTTGTGTGGCATGTTGACTGTGAGGTCATTGGTTGAAGGTGACTTGTCAAGTGATTGCCAGAGATGACATGTTTTGGAATGCTTGGAGTATCTCGACAGGCTGAGGTTGGGAGTAAGTCCTGAAGACACAAGTGAGGTGTTTGGACAGTGAAGACTCCGACAACTTGCCTGGAGATGAGCATTGCAAATCTCAAATCCCACATTCCCTCTCTTGCTTTTCACTCTGAGCAACACGCAAACGCACAAACTACACTACCGCTCTACTTCCCTCTCTCAGGATCCTCTGCAAAGCTCCACTGCTGTAGATCTCGTGAAACTCCATGCCAGCCTTCTGGTAGTACAAGATGTCCACTCAACATGACCCAGGTTCGCAAAGGAAACCCTCCGGGGTCGACCAACATCACAAGCATCTTGTTCTCAAACTACATCTCTACCAAAGGAAATGCCACAACCATCGTAGGCAAACCACACTGGCAATCATTGCTATAAAGACCATAGAGCTCGTCTCACAGCCAAACTTGGCTTGCAGAAACCTCCGTGCTCGTCCATCCATCTAGAGAGGTACGGTATGATTGCTCTAAGCCAACAGGGAATACTTGCATTCAAGTTGTCTTCACACAAAGTCCAGTCAGTCTGACAACAACTCAAGAGTACCTACCTGTCTCAGGGTTCAATGCACCTTCTCCGCATCTGTACCAGGTTTCACAAATGACTGCACCAATCCAAAGAATGTAAGTCATACCTGACCTGCCTGCGACACTGCACAACTGTTCAGACTCCGGTCAAAAACATGAAAACAAACTCACAACAAAGTTTCCTGTTTCGTTTCAAAATACAGTTCTAAATAGTCTCCACTTCCTACACAGTTCAGGTCGTTTCCAATGACTCACTACATGTCCCAATCAAACGCACTCACAACTGCAGTTCAAACCAACATCCTTGGTTACCTGATGCATCTGACAAATCAAACCAACTTTCTCAAACAGGCAAACACAGTTCACTCCGTTGTCAACTCACAGCCTCAACACCAAGTTCCACTGTGCCTTCAGTGCCATGACGGTTCCTATCTCTCTCTCTCTCTCAGCACTCTAGTACCTACACTTCAATCTCAAGGCTAGCAGTCAGTGCAAACATCCGTCAAGCTCCACTGTTCCTGCACACTACTGAACCTCAGGTGTTCAATTATTCACGCATTACATTACAAATGTGGCAACTAAACCAAGGTCACTGACAAAGCAAACTCGACCCTCCGTGGTTCTCATGCCAACGTTTCCAATCTATGGCAACTAAACCAGGTCACCGACCTTTCCGGGTTCTCATGCCAATCTTTCTTAACTCTGTGGCAACTAAACCAAGGCTACTGACCCTCCGTGGTTCTCATGCCGAACTTTCTCAACTCTGTGGCAACTAAACCAAGGCCAACAACCCTCCGTGGTTCTCATGCCGAACTTTCTCTCTTCAATTGTCATCTCCAGGCATGACGCCAGGCTCAGTAGCACCACGCACTGTGCACTCCGTGCGTCCAGAATCATCTACAACCTGACCAACCTGTCGAGATGTTACTCTTTCTTACTTTCAATATGGACCTATGCAGCACCCTGCCGTACAGCCCACTTTCCTTCTAACTCTTTCCAATGCTCTCTAGTGATTCTCCAGGCACTCTCTCTCACTCTCTGCCAAAATCACCAAGCCTCCTAGTTTCCTAGTGACTCTCCAGGCTCTCTCTCTCTTTCTTGCCAAAGTCACAAAACCTCTTACACAACTAAATCACAAATCTCACATGCAACGCAACTGCAACATACTCTCACATGCAGCTCCGGCGTTGTCACCTATTTTCCACGCTTACCACTACTGCCAGGAACCCTATCGACCACATATAAGGAAAAATCTATCACAGAGCAATGGGCCACAGGTATTTCAACCTTGCAATGACCTCTGATATCTGCCTAAGATATGCTCACGCAGCTGAAGAATCTGTCTTTGCATCTCGATCTCCAATTCCGAGAGATGATCGCGGAACATTGTCATGATGTCTCGTTGGTTCGCACTCAAACCAATATCCTCAAGCAAAGGTAGAACCCATTCCATGAGAACAAGCATAGTCTGTACTATCCGAAAGATATTCGTCACCTTCTCCAATCCAACAATCCACTCAATGTACCGTTCCTCCATTGCTTCACGTAATGGTCGGTTGTCGCGATTGTCCATTCCTGGTATAGACTACGTGGCAATACTTTCCTTGAGCTTAAACGCTACAGTTCCAACCACACTCCAGTGATTTCTCAACTCTTACTTTCAAAGACTTCTAGGCCAGTTGTCGGAGTCTCTACCGTCCAAACACCCCACTTGTGTCTCCAGGACCTACTCCCAACCTCAGCCTATCCGGACATTCTCAATTTTTTTTGAGTTGAAGAGTTTTGACTTACAACAGAAAAGAAAAGAAATGGGCTGGATGGCAGAGGCGCTGCATAGGTCCATAGGGAACTGGACGGCAGGGGCGATTACGACTTGCATAGGTTCCAAAAAGAAAAGAAAAGTTGTAGAAAGTCAAAGCGTGGACCAGATTGCAAGACGTTGCAAGATTCACACATGAGCTAGATTGCAGACGTGCATAGGCTCAGAGAACAGATTTAAGTAGAAGAGAAAGAAACAAAGGGAACTGGACGGCAGGGGCGATTACGACTTGCATAGGTTCCGAAACGTGAGACTGACTGAAATGAATGTAAATGTGCTGTCAGTTTGTAGCTCGACATACTGTCTAAGTGAGAGACGAAGTATGGAGCTGTCTATTATGCTGGACTTGACGTGACATTTTGTCTGGACTTCTCATGTCTGTATAGGTTTCATTCCACCGTTGCTGTTTTACTATAAGATAACTTTGGCTCAGTGTTTTTGCATTTCAGCTGCCCCCTCGCAATAGCTTTGAGATAGTATGGCATCAACGGCAATGGAATCCATTCGTCTTTGGTTGGCATTGACTCCTAAGCAGTTTGAGGACTTGAACAATGGGAAGGAGATTCAGCCTGACGAATATTCCAAGAGGTTTGGACTACGAAAAGACCCGGTTGCTGCCGTCGAGCGTGCTCAGTACTTCAACGACTGGACACCGGAAGGTCCAAAGGGTGAGTTTTGTGCTAAAGACTATGTTCTGGTCGAGGTCGAGGTGACCGCCATTGGCTATCTCCAGAAAGCCGAGGCGGGGGTTCTCTTAAAATATAAGCCCAACGAATACCGTTGGCAGGGAACGATGAAATCCGTAGAGTTTGACCAGTACGGAAACTTGTTATACAAGTTTTCCACGGAGGCTCACCAGATCATCTGAGCACAGAGGAAATATCCTCTCTATGTATAGGTTTTTTTTGTAATGGTTCCAGGTCGGGTGGTAGTGCTAGGCTTGGAAGCCGACGATAGCTGCGAGGAGAAATGCAAACGCTGTGGTGAAAGAGCTGTCAAGCTGAAACTGGAGTGAAATGACAATTTTGGGATGTCTCGGAATTTCAGAGTTTTGGACGATTTCGGACTGGACAGAACTCGGACTTGTGGAACTCATTTTGAGTGGTTTTCTGTCAGCTGTCACGAGTTTTGCATGAGTTTTCATTCTTGCTGCATGACACGTCTATGGGTTTCATACGCGTGGAAACCACTGTGATCTGTTTTGCAGTTTTGTGAAGAGTTGTGCATGCATTGGCAGTTGGATCTGGATTGAGTTTGCAGTTTGCCACAAGTTTGCATTATTTTTTTGGTCTGAGACATTGGAGCTTGGTCGATCACATATTACCTGTCAAGATGTGCGGCACGCATCTTGGGGTAGTATTGAATGTGATCTTTGTCGGAAGTGTAATTCATCTGTTAAGGTGTGCGTCACGCACCTTAGGATGAACAAGAGAGAGTTTGTGCTTGGCATGGCATGAAATGGCTGAGCTGTGGTCTGCATGGTCATTATAGGGATTGTCAAGTTGAATTGCAGATTATGCCCAAGCTGTATTTGGGCCCCGGCTTATCCCAGCGGGTGCATCAGGCCTTGTCTAGGAGACTCGAGCAATTCATGGCAGCGAACGTGGCAGCTTCCGCAACTCCAGCAGCCCCAGCAGCTCCATCGACAGAGGGTGTAGAGTTTCCTGTGTCTGAGAATCCAGCGCTACCGGCGCAGACAGGAGTGACTGAGACGGATTCCGAGAAAGAGAAAGATCAGGATAGGATGGAGAGGATAAGGAAGATAAGGAAGAAGGAGATGCTGGAAGAGATGATGACAGATCGAGATCTCCGAGGTTGAGAAGGCACCATGAGTCCTTCGATCCCAATGAAGCGGCCGACTTGTTGAGTTCTACCACAGGCTTGGCTGTGGGAATCACGTCCATGGTCGCTGCGCTGAAAGGGTCGACGGACAAACTTGAGATTCTCATTAAGAGTACCCATACTCTGCAGCATGACCTTTGCAGATCCCTGGAAGCCGTTGGAGAAGCCGTCACCAACATGGCACGTGCATCCGAATCCCTTGCTGCGGGCGTGAATCACAACACCAGCAGGGTTGGTGCAATGGTAGGTGAACTTACCAAGCTGAAGAAGCATGTTGAGTGGTCGCTTGACGTCTCGATGAAGGACACGCTCAGAGACAACAAGAAAGGTCGCTTGGAGAGGGACCAATCGTTACAAGACATCATGACTCAACTCCAGGAGTCCATGGATAAGCTCCAGGAAAACCTGAAGCTGGTTGCGGAGAGAATCGAAAGGGGAACGCCACCGGCAGAAGTACCTCCTGCGTATGACCCGCCATTGGCACCTATGACGCCAGCTATGACACCAGCTGGACCTGGCCCAAGTATCCCACCGCCGCCGGCGGTGCCGCCAAGGCCTGCAATTCCAGCACCACCGACGCTGCAGACGGTGCGATTTGCAGGGTATAGCCCGGCAAGGATGGGCGAAGTGCCAATGAGCTATCCCCTGGCTTTGGAGGTGAAAGACATGAAGTCGCCACCAACTCAGGTGATCGAGGAGGTCACGGGGCGTGTCAGAGCTGTTTCACCCACACCACGTCACGATCCTCTGACGGGGACCGCAGCGTTCTCCCCTCTGGGGTATATCCAGATTCAGGGGACGCGGGAATACCGCAGGGTATACCCATGATATCTATCCCTGAGCAGAGTGCCAAAGGCACTGGAATTCGCCTGGTCTAACGACAAGAGAATAGTTGATTTTGTCAGCTCGAGGTTCACTGGTTGTTTTCAGAAATGACGGCATGGCTGAGCGCAGGCATCGGATTTGAGTTTAAAAGGGGGTGAGACACGCCGACTGAGTGGCGCAGTAGATACGGTTTTGTCTGCATATTTTTTTTGGGTTGTTTGAGGTTCGTCTTGTTGTCATATGTCTCTCAATGACGATAGCGAGAGCAACGTTCTTGAAGGCATTCAGAACTCGGAGTTGCTGGCAGATCTGAGGGAGACATCATGAAGAAAGGTTGAGGTTGTTCTTGATTGGCTTGATTGCGATATTTCTCATGTTTGAGTCGTTGTATACAGTATACATGACTTGAGTTTTGTTGCTTGAAACATGGAACTTGATGTTGTGAGTGTTTTCACAAACATTTGGTTTAATTGTGTTGTCATGGCACATGATGAGAACCTGGGAGGAAACTCGGACGGAATCTGAGTTTAAGTAATCGGAAAAATCTTCCGGAGAATATGATGCCATGATTGCAGACATATCGCACTCTCATGTCATGATATAGACTCAAACAAGACATATCACACCTCCGAGATCTTTAGGATGGATCAGACGTTGAAAGGGGGACGGCGATCTATGTGATGATGAAGCTGTGAGAGATGTTTTGTCAAAATGTCCCTCACCGCTTCCTCATTCTGTGCCAATCTTAGCTAGTCCTGACCCTGACTGTAAAAGATTCTCATTCAGAACATTTTGAATTTGTTGTGCAGTGACTGTGAACTGTACTTCACTTGCTTTGAATTTGAGATGAGTTGCATGAGTGACATTATTTCACTTGCGTTTTCTTTTCATACGCCTACCTTCTTCACGAAGGTGCGGATTAACTGAAACAGTTGGCCTTTGTTTTCGCGTTGACTCCGATCGTGCGACGTTAGGTTTCGTCTTGGGTCTCGTGTGTGTGTGTGTGTTTGTTTTGTTTTGTTCTGTTGTTGTTGTTTTGTTTGTTGTAGGAAGACAACAGGACTGTAGATATATCGTTATCGACGCCATGGTTTATCCGAGGAACTGGATCTTGGAAGACGAGCTTAGTACTGGAAAGACTTTAGGAGTCTTTGGACTGAGTCTGGTATTCCAACATCTGGCTTTCGCAACAGAGAAGGTTTTGAATTTGGAAGTTACGACATTATGCATGAGTTGAACAAGATGAGCTTTGGATGATGCTTTATTATCTACCTTGCAGTGTGGAAGTCCACGTACTTCCTTGGACATCTTTTGATCATGGATATGATCTGGAACGTGAACATTTTTTTGGTACGGGTATATGGAAGCGAGTGAGTGGATGAGATGTCATGTCGAAAGGGGGTATGAAAATTTGACATCCTGTGAGACCACCCTTTGGGTAAGGGTGAAGCGACATGTCACTCATCATTGTGTACAAACTATGCGCAGAGGATATGTGGAAGGTTACTGCAAGAAGTCATGGAGGATTGGTAGAGAACACTCTACTTATTGCGGAAAGAATCTTGTATGTGACCATCCTGTGTCACAGTATTCTATCAGTCTTCGGACTTATCATTTCTGACATCAGGATGATGTCATTGATCAGTGTTGACCAGTGATTGTGGTATATTGATCAGTTCTACATCTTATTCTGGATTCGACTTGAGTCTGGTAAGGCTTATTGCTTGAGCTGAAAATACCTACATTGAAGGAATTTCTCCTGCAACCGGGTTGCCAAATATAACCAGGTTGCCAAATATAATCCAGGTTGCCAAAGTCCAGGTGGTAGTAATTTTCCTTTTGGTTTGGGATTTTTACTGGCGACTTTTTTCTTTGTTTTTGGGACCCTTTTTGGGCGCAAAAAAGTCGCCCTTCTTAACCCCTTTCGCGCAGCCAAACCAACGGGAAAATTACCACCAGGTGGTAATTTGGTGGGTGTTTACTTGATGATGATTGAATTCTTGGTCTGAGTCTTTTGGAATCAAGTGCCAGGTTCCAGACATGACACAAAGTTACAAGATATGTTCGGCGTGGTCAAATTTTCAAGAGCATTGGTGTCACGTGTGCTTGGCGCCACATATTGGACATGCTTGGGCTTACGGTTCCAGTGTGCCAGACACATGAAGGCTGCAGAAGAGTAACATGGACGCACAAAGATTCACAGTCAGTCTCTTATGAGGAAAAACTGCAAAAGAGTAACATGGCACAAAGATTCACAGTCAGTCCCTTGTGGACGGAGGGTGGAAATCAAAAACATGCAAACCCCAGCACAGAGGCAGTGCCAAAACACCCAAGGACCTTCCCACCAAAACAATTAACCCAAAACAAAGACAAAAAACGTACTGTTTTTTTTTGGGTGATTGTATATGACGATTCTGGGGTTATAATTTTGATGACAGAATATTTGTTGTTATTAATAGTAACAATAATTAATATTATTGATTGATGTTGATTCAATATTGAAATTGTTATTGTTACTACTGAGATAACTATTATATAGTAAACATGTTATGATCGCAGCATCGTTGCATGTTTCGTTTTGAACTGGGCCATCTTAGCGAAAATCACAGAAGCCTGCTGAGCAGCATTCATTTTGACAATAAAGGTTTGGTGAGCCTGATTTTTTTGGTTGTTGTGTGAGCACTGACAGACAAATTTGCAGATTAGAAACCTCGCCTCGTTCACGCGCGCGGTTCAAGAGAAAGGGGCACCGGGCGCAGGATGCCGTTTGAAGCTGTTGAAACTTTGCCAGATTCCTATTTTGGTGTGACTTTGTCCAGGGTTGTTGTCTCCGTTTTTTTTCATGAATTCATTTACTGAAGGTCAGAGTCCGACGGGGAAATGCCTGCGTCGTTAAAGGCAAGATTCCCAGGTCTCCACTTTGTGCATCTGAATCTCTAAACTTGATTCTGGGCAGGACAAACCGAACGTTCAAAAACGCAAGCCTGTGCTGAAGCGACAGTTGAAACCCAAAGCGGGCAATGTTGCAGCCTCAGGGGGAAACCAAAAACAGTTTTTAAACATCCTTTTTTGCAAAAAAAACTCAATGTTGCACAAACATCATTTTTTGCAAAAAAAAACTCAATGAATAGAGATTTGTCCCAGGTTGCAACAACCACTACTGTGACTCCTCGGGGGTTCAAGCATTTCAAGCTCAAGGCTTACGAGAAGGCTTGCCACATTGATTCGCAACAGTGTGCGCGTCATGCAACGTGTGGGAGTGGTCGCAGGTGCCAATTCCTTCACATGGTGAGATCTCGGCAAGCAAATTGCGGGTTTTCAGAGTTGCTATGCCCCAAGTTCCTCCTTTGCAGTTGAAGATGGTCAGGGCCTCAAACGGGAACCTTTTACAATGCATCAAGTCATTTGTCTCAGTGTTTTTGGCACCAGGTCAGCCGAAGGACTACGAGTGGCACCAAGCGCAATGGTGCAACCATTTGGGTCGGGACGAAGATTTTCAAGAGATGGTCTTGCATTCGTTCTAGCCTCAATCTGTTTCACTCCGCAGAACTACCACCAGGTTTTAAGTCAATTTTTGGATCCATTTTCCTTGAGGCGTGTTTGGTGCGTGCCACCGCTGCACAAAATCTGAAGTCACAACCAGGGGAATCACAGCGAGGTTCTCAGTATTCTCTCACTGCTGCCGCTTAAAGTTTTGATTTTACTTGCAGTTTGTGCCAGGACATTGCCAACCAAATCCGGCATTGGGACCAGTATACCCAGTCTCTTCGTGAGCATGGAGCTGAAGCTGGCATGTACTTGAACCCCCGCACCGCTGAGTGGTTCAGTGGTGCTGCCTGCTTGTTTAATAGTTCATGCTGAAGGTTTTTCTGACTAATGGAGCAGCTTTGATTGTGGTGTGTTTTGCTTCAGGCCTTCCTGCCAATTGGACAAACCCACGTCGAGGAGAAGTTTGTCCTGAACATGTCCACCGCATGTTCCCGATGCAGAAGGCATGATCTGAAGAGTTTTGGGAAGCAGGTGTTTTAGACTAGACGCTTATGGTTATTATGCAGGCTGCAGGGCGCACAAAGTGTGTCTCTCTCTTCACTGGAGTGGCTGGATTGGAGCTTGGCCTGCGGCAGTGAGGCTGACCTGTTTTAACCTGCTACCAGGCAAGCCTCAAATGATTCAAGTGTTATACTTGCTGCGTGCTCGTTGCATGCCATTCCACTCCACTCAGTGCCAGCATTGCATGTTCAAGACATAGCATCAGTGTCTAAGCACACCCATCAGGCTCTGTGATGACCAGGCAAAAAGAATATAGCTAGTAATACTTGAAATCTTCAATTGTCGATAATTTTCAAAACTCGGCGCTATGGAGCCATCATGGCAAACCATCCGGACAGTGGGCATCAACCAAGTGAGGCCAGGTCTTGCTTTTAGGTATTTTGCAGCCCTGTGGCAGCCATTCAATCCAAAAATCGTCAGAGTATTGCAATCCAAAAATGCGTCAGGGTTCCACGCGGCGCTGTGGTTTGGTGCAAATGGAAGGGTGGAACGCCTCAGCCCCAGATTTTTACCAACATTTTCACCTTGTGATTTGTGATTGGCCGATTGATTCTTGACAGGTGGCGATGGGAGAGAAACCAGTGGGTGGAGTTTTCCACAGAACAGTTCCCTCCAGACGTGACTGACCAAAAGTCAAAAACTTTGGAGGCCAATCTCATGAGTTGTTTGATTGGTGGGAGCCTTCACGTTGTTCATTGTGAGACATCTTGACCCTATCACAGGCTCAGCCCAGCAAGATGGAGCCAACTGAGCGGCCAGCTGGCAGTGAGATTGGCACTGGTTCTTCCAAGAAGAGATTCAGAGACTAGAGCTTCAGCATCAAGCTTAAACGCGCAGGAAACAAAAATGCTGTTCTTCAATCAGAATTTGTTCTGACTATGTTACGAGCCTACTCACATACCATTGAAAGGGTTGTTTCACATAAAATTTGGCCCATGGCCGCCAGGTGGCTCCATCCAGTCCGCATGGCTTGGATCTTATATCCGTTTCAAGTTTGAAACAAATTGGAAGATACCAGTTGTGTGCGGGCCAAGGTTGAACGTGATGAGTTTTGCGTTTCTGTCCTCAAGTCACGGCAAGCCGATGGCCTGCTGGAACAATGCCCGATTTCAAACGACGTTCTGACGTACCAGCCGCAAGGTGATGATCTTGCTGCTGAAGTACTGACAGCTGGCTTCCCTTGTCAGGCTTGAACTTGGATTAATTCTGGAAGTGGGGTTGGGAACTATCATTCTTGTACGCTCCACGAAAAAAGTTCTTGGTTCATCCGGTGCCAGGGCGTCAGCGCTGCAGGGAAGCAGCGTGGGCTTCGTGACTCTCGGTCATCGCTCCTCTCCCAGCCTTTCCGGGTTTTCGACCTCCTTCCTCGTGGGTCGGGCTCCCAGCAGGACTCAGCTTGGAATTTTTTGACGCTATTTGATGCTTGTTGGTTCGTCAATCTTCTTCAAGCTGTTTGCTGAGTCAAGCGATCCTCTTGGAAAACGTTCTGGCATTGCTCTCCTGTCAGCAGAGCACTCGCCAGATGTTTGCCTACATTGTCAAGGAGCCTAATGCTTTCCTTTGGTTTGTACATTCATTTTCAGAATTTTTGGCTTCCCTCGCCAGGAGGCCCGGCGACGAGGATTGCGGCTGAGATGGACCGTTACCAGGCTGTGCAATGTAGGATTATCAGCCGTGTCCTTAGTACCTGACTGTGGCAGGTATGGTGCAATGTCCTATATCATCACAATGTCAAGTCTTTGGAATTTCTGAAGGCATGCAGGGGCCGAGTCTTCATTCTGGCGACAAAGCCTGGCTTCAGATTTCCGGACTTCAGCTGCCGGTGGGCGGGCCATGAACTGCGCCAACAAAATTCCAGTGTGATGCAAACATTTTCTCTCCCTGATTTTGACCACGGGTGCATTTAGTTGACATATACCCGCAAAATATCCAGTTTTGATTGGCAGATGTTTGAACAGCTTTGCTCTTCCCCAGGAGCAAATGAACTTCAAGGAGATTGACATTGCCCAGCCGTGGAACAAGGATGCCAAGATTCCGTTACACCTCTGGCTGCAAAGCGGCCAAACAGAGGAAGATGCAAAACGCCTGAAAACAATGGGCAATATTGTAGTACCATTTCAGGCTGTGAAGGCCCTTGGCTTGCTTGTGCAGATGGAAGCAGTGGCGGATCATGCTTGAGCGCCAAGCATGGCAGGGCTGCTCCCCACAGGTTCAGAAGTAAAGACCAACATTGTTACAGCTTGTGTTCAGCATCATTGGCTGTCAGTTCAACATGTGGTCCAGCTTGCCTGCTTGCATTTAATTCATTCTGATTGCTTGCGGTCGAGCCAGCAAGTTTGCTGCTGGTTGGCTGGAGTTATTCTTTCCTATGCGTATCAGTGCCAGTCTCAGATTGTGCGACTGTTGAAATGTGATCACTTTGGTTTGTTTGGGGCGTTCTTTTGAAACTTGAAACGGGTCCTTTTTCAAATATAAATGGTAGCCTTTATCATCCTTTATCTATATCCCTGTTTGGTTGAGGTGCTGGCTTGGATCATACCCTCCTGCTCCGGGAGGCTTGGACCTGTTTAGTGAATTGAGCAATTTTTAAAATTTCTGTTGCCGTACTGATTTTGTCAGTGAATTTTTATTAGAAATCTGTTGCCAGGAAGGCATCAGCCTTTGGCATTGCGAAGCTTCAGGACTAGCCTGTGAATTTGACTCATTGCAGCTGGCCGCAGTTTCAGACCAGTCAACCAACCCTGTGAGTTCTATTCATTGCAGCTGGCCGCAGTTTCAGACCATTTCAGACCAGTCAGCCAGCCCTGTGAATTCCAACCTGGTGAATTTTATTCATTGCAGCTGGCCGCAGTTTCAGACCAGTCAACCAACAGTGGCCGACCCAGTTCCTTCATTCTTCCTAGTAGCCATGGATGGGGTCATGCAGGTGAGAAAGAAGCGCAAGCAGCTGGTGCTGCAACTGGACTACTTAAAGTCTTTGGTAAGATTTTGATATGCTATGATCGTTTTGTGACTTGCTGTTTCAGGGAACCGGGAGCAAACATAATGGAAAGTTAGCATTCCAAGTCCACATGCAAAGAAAGCAAAGAAAGCTGGGATAAGAATTACTTGAAGAGCTGGGTGAAAAAGGACGTTGCTAAGGTGTAAGGGCAAATGGGTCATCAATGCGAACTTTCTTCTCAGATCAAGACAGAAGCTCCGCAAAGCGCTTGCCAGTCAGAGACGTCTTGACCAGCCCCGAAGAGCAGACTCAGAGGAAACCCTAGAAGTTCCTGCTTTTGATGAGATGAGGACGGAACTTGAGGATGAGTCTGATTCTAATGTCTCTTGTAGTATAGTTCATGTTGCACTGCACCCTTCTTTGTTCTGGACGGATCGACAGCCAGACACGTCCGAGATGGAGCTTTGCCATCATTCTGAACTAGATTTAAATGTTGATGTTGCAAGCCTCCAGGCAAGGTCTGAGGCTCGGCCAGTGTTGAGGCGAAGCTTTGCCACTGACTTTGACTGACCTGTCTTTTCATTTAGAAATTTGACGCCGTGGGGAAGGCGTTAAAAGTTCAATGCTCCATGTTCCTGGAATGTCTAACGTGCTGCCTCTTGAAGAGTGGACAAGTGACTTCACAGTTTTTGCCAGGTAAATTGTTTGCAGCATGGAAGCACGGAGCCTGCTCCAATGCAGCAGTGTCAGTTGTCGACATGAATAGTGTGGCTTGTATGGATGTTCAACATGCTGAAGTTTGGAACCTATGGTGGTCACATCTCGCAGTCACAGCTGGCAGCTGGTAGTGCCCAAGGTTTGACACTTCTCAAGTTGTCTATCACCCATGTCTGGGCCATCGCATGCGCTTGTTATGAAGAAATGCTGGGCCGAGCAAATTCTTTGCCATGGAAAGGTGATTGAGCTCAGGGGATGCTCCACCACTAGAAGAGGCAAGATTGCCATAGCATCTGGTGGACTTTTGATGGGCGAGGTGGAGGTGAACGATTGCTTCCTGGTTGCGGCCAAGAATAAAGCTGGTGAACTCGAAGATTGTTACCCGTACTCTTTGAAGAACATGACACATTTACACCAAGTTGAAGACTTCTCGATCCTCAAGGGCTACAAGAAGGTGTTTGCATGGGCATTGAGGAACCCAACACTTTATGAAGTTGCAAAACCATACTCGCACCCCCGGGGAGCTGTGATCTGGGTGAATCTCCGTCCTGAGCCTAAGAAGGCGGCAGACAAGAGCATGAAGCCGAAGAAGATTTCCAAATCCAGCAAGAAGTAGTTAGTTTTTCTCTCAAGCCTGGAAGCGCACCAGTCTTTTAAGCCTGGGAAGTTTCACATTCCAGGGGGGTTGGATGAATGCCAGCGCAGGCATAGATCAAAAGATGTGTTTGAGGCAAGGTTTTTGAATTTCTCAGCTCAATGATCCGTTTGACTGGTTCATTCCAATCGTTTCTATTCTGTCTTCCGCTGGCCTTCGCCAGGACGTGGCTGGACTTTTGCCATCCATCTATGTTGCAGGAACCTCAAAGTTTTGAGCCAAACCTATTAAGTTTGCAGAGTGGCTTTCAAGCTGTGTGCCTCCGTTGCTCATCCCCGGAACCAAGGCCAGGGATTTTTCTTGATGGCTTGAGTGCTTTCACCTCAGAACATCAGTTGTACATGTGGTTGATTTCCGCTTTAACTTCACTTGTCACCCAGCAGTCAGTTTTTGCTTCTTTCTTGATTTCAGAAATAGAGTTGGCTGCGCAGCCAATCTTGGCTCTTCGAGCTGTCACGTGATGGGCTCGTTTCACAATGCTATTCTATTCCATATTGCATTCGATCTCAATTTTATTGCAGCCATGGTTCGTGTTTGGGTATGAGTGCGTTCCTTGTATGAGTGCTCCAGTGTCAGAAGCATTATTTGCCCCAGTGGGCACCCTGAGTGATGAGTCTGGGGATGAAGTTCCTGCACAAAAGCCTGGGGCCAAACGTCGTAAACCCAAACGGCAAAAGCAGCTTCCAGTTGATGATGGATTCAGGATCCGGGGCATGCTGGGAAATCCGAAATGTCACTGCAAACACAAGTGTTTGCTGCAGTTCACTGGCACCGCTTCCTTTCAAGAGCTTGAGAAGTTTAGAAAGGATTGGGCTGGTTTGCATAAACTTGACCAAGATACCGTGGAACCTCGATGCAGGTTCTTAGTGAACATTCTTTAGGTGTTAGTTGGTGGTCCTGGTGTTTCCTTCAATTTTTTTTTGCTTTTTAGGCTCACCAGTTTTACAATTTTCCTGTTGGTTTGCCACCCCAAGAAAAGGCCCCCACAAGTCCACACACAATAATAGCATTTTTCTTAGGGGTGTGGACTTGTGGGGGGCTTTTTTGGGGTGCCAAACCAACAGGTAAATCACCGGTTTCCTCATTGTCCCCGTGCCCAAGGCATTTGACAGAATCCGTCAAACTTTGTCGGCGTCACAAGGTGGTGACAGCGGTGGGTCTGAGGATAAACCCGATGGTGAGAAAAAGGTGGCCCGGACAGCTTGGAAGTTTCTTGGGCGATCTGTGTGCGTGTCTGCTTGGAAGAAGCTCCACGGATTGGGCACCCAGCCTTCATTAGCCCGTACTTAAATGAATGGGTTTCCTTGGGGTCTAAGGGTTTTGGGCAACCCAAAAAATAATCAAGTTGTCGCTGGTTTCCATATTTTGTTGTTTTGACGAATGTCTCAATCATTGATATGTCATGACAAATCCATGGGACCCAGGGTCTCATCGGTTTGGGCGGCTTATTGAAGCTGCAAGACGTGGTGACATTGTTGCCCCTGCTGACCTCCGCTACTTGCAAGGGCTGCCAAAACAAGGGGCCAAAGAAACTGATACGAGCCGCGCAAGAATTGTGAGTTTCTTGCGGGGGGTCTATGAAAGCACAGCAGAAACCCTCCCAGATGTTCGTGATGACACATACGACGCGGATGAGGCTGTCTCTGTTGGCTTGGTAGTGCCAGAATTGCAGGACCCTTATGCTGAAACACTTGGCGCTGGTCCGGAGCCAGTAGTTCAAGCCGGTAAAAAGAAGAAGGTTCATTCCAAAAAGTTCTCGATCACACTGAACCCAGATCGGAAGGCCGCTTTTGAGGGGCAAGAAAGATTCCTGCCACCTGGGTCCATGAAGGATTATTGGGAACAGTTCAATGACGTGCACCCTCGTGCACATGATGAGCGCCCCGTCTCATTTACAACTTTCTGGAAAGTTTGGCACCAGGAGTTCAGTTTTATGAAGTTTCGGGCGGCTTCCAGTCACTCCATGTGCGCAACCTGTTTAAAGCACAAACTTCTCATCCGTGCTATGTGCGGACACCTCCTAGCAAGAAAGCAGCAGGTCCAAGCCTATGCTCACTTGCGAGCCCAATATCAAGATCGGCTCACTTATTGGGATATCCGCGGTGTGTCCAGAGACCGCACGCCGTTTGAGGTGTGTGCCATCATCGATGGTATGGACCAAGGCAAGTTTGCATACCCAAGGTCAGATTTATTCAGGTCAAAAGACCTGAGTGGCATGAACCGGCCCCGCGCACATATCGCTGCCAGCATTCTTCACGGAAGAATGGTGGTTTTTACAGTGTCACCTGCAGACCTTCCGAAGGATGCTAATGCCTCCATCGAAACGACAGCTCACTGCATTCACCTTCTCTCTCAGATGGTTCCGGTGTCCAGGATGGTGCTGAGCATACAGAGCGACAACACCCCTAGAGAGGTAAAAAACAACCATTACCTCAGATGGTTGTGCTCTTTGGTATCACACGGTGCCTAGCTGGATGACAGTGTGATTGGCAATGGTTACCTTGTGTCCCCCTTCTTTCTTTTCGGCGGGTGATAAACCCTGATCGATCGAGCTCCCATCCAAGGCATCATATATGCAGCTCGGCTACGGCATTTAAGATCTGGCCACAGTCACGAAGATGTGGACCAACTTTTTGGGCGGGTTGCATCACATTTGGCTAGGAGAGCTCGAAATGCAATTGGCCCCCCTGAGTTCAAGGAGATTATCCAAGATTTTTTGGACAATCGGTTGAGCCGGCCTCATGAGCCCGAAAGGCATGCGGTCCTCTTGGACCAGTGCCGCGACTGGTAGCTTTCCAAAACATTAGTTCAAACATGTTCAAACGATGATAACGATGTTTTTAAGGGACAGCACTTTTCCGACGCCATGATCACAAGAATGCACATTCAGTGTGACCAGCAACTCAGGCGTGCTTACTTGCAAACTGGCGTGCCCGTGCATTTGACTGGCATTGGTGGACCTCGCGCACCGCATGTCTTTGAGTTCGATCGACGTTGCAACTTGGGAGACTCTGTTGCATGGGTCAAGTCTTTCCCTTACTTTGTGTATTCACATTGCTGATGATTCCTGTTTTGCTTTCCGTGGGTGGGCGAATGTGTTCGAAAATTGTTTTCGGATCCGGAAAGCCAGCAACACTAATTTAATTCAAGATTAAAATCATTGATTGACAATTTTTTCAAGCTTTGACCTTTTGTTTTTCACGCTGCTATTCAAGGCAGCGATGTTGTGGAGGGTGCGGAAGACAAGTTCTGGCAACTTCCCCCACACCCATTCGATGTGATCCTCAGGCGTCATCGCATCACTTGCAATTTCAACCTGCAGTGAAGAGATTCTGGTTCTTGTTGGTAATTGGAATATTGATGAGGCTAGTTGAAGCAACAATAATTTAATTCATATGTTTTCAACGTTTTAGTTGAAATCCTTGTTGGGCGTTTTGCAGAAACCGACCTGTCACATTTTGTTTTGGAGGACCAAGCACTACATGGCGGACACAGAGTACAACTTCTGTGCAGTCTATTATCCACGTGCAGTGGCACAGGTCAGACTCCCTTTGGGGCTGCCAGCAGGCTGGCCGCTATCATGGGGAGTCAGCCAGTTTTCAATAATGGGCTTGTGATACTTGAATTGACACCCCAGACCAGTGACACATGTAATTTCAATCATGTCCAGGCCATGATGAGTTTTCACTCCATCCCTCTTCCAAGCCATAATGGAAAGACATGACGTGTTGATTTGATTAATGCGACTCAGTTTCAGAGTTTAATCTAGAGATGTTGCGAAGGTTAGTCACCAACTATTTCCTGTTTGATCCTGAGCAATTGAATCGGGGATTTTGGCCGACACGAGTTTCAGTTTCAGTCAACCCCTGCTGCTGGTGGAGGCATAGCTCCCAGAAACAAACTCACTGATGATTTCAAAAAGGAGGTGCTGAAACACTTGCCTGCAATGAGAGACTTGAACTTGACTGCTGCTGCTGATTACATGGAGTCGTGGGTTCGTGGAGAGCTGCCATTGGCGCCATTGCTGGATGTGAGGGGGTGTCTTGACTTGCATTTGTTCTTTGTTTACCTCTCTGGAAGAAGTCACATTTAAACCTACTATTAACCAAAATAGTTCAAGGTGTGAGATGGGTTATAGTTGTGTTAGCTGTCTGTGGCTGATGTTGGTATCGATGGAGGTGTGCAGTCTTCAGCTCACCAGTTGGACCAGACCACAGTGCGCCCGCAGTGCAAGTCTTGGAGACGATTGGGAATCAGTTGAAGCCCCTTGCGCACGGTCTTTGGCAACCATTCTTTTTTCAAGTCGCATTAAGACTTTGGATCACAACGTTCCAGATTTCTAGCACCTTTGGACTGCCTGCCACTGATAGAACGTTCTGTCTTTGTCTCAGGTGAACCATTTTTGTTATATTTAGGGTTGCGTGAGCTGGATCCGATCCAGGTTTGCCCGACCTTCCAATGACAAAAAGCGAAAAGAACAAGTTACTATGTACCTTGCAAGTGCACGGAAGAGGATGGCCCTTGAAGCAGCAGCCCGTGCTTGGGCAAACGGTGTCCCGTGGGCGGAGGCATTGAAAATTTGCCGTCGTGCAATTGACAAAGCTGATGCGGTTGCAAAACCGCTTCCAAAAAGGAAGCCAATCCGCAGGTGATTTAGCACTCAGTGTAGCATTCCAGCACAAAGGATTCATGTCTGATCCAGATTTGTTGACAAGTCAAAAAAAAATGGGGTGCGGCAGTACCGTTTAAGGGGCTTTCATCCATGGAAAGTTCTTGCTTCATGCAAATTTAGGTTATCCTTCGGAAGGAAAAAAACCACCAAGTGTCCGACCCACCCCTGGGTTTGACACATCGACACCTCATTGTGCCAGCCTGAGACTCTTGAGTTAAACAGCATATGAGAGAATTTGTGTGGTTTGGAAAGATCTGACGTTTTATTGAGTGTTGGTTTTCCAAAATCCGACACTCAGAAGATCAAATCCGACATCTCATTGTTGTGAACAAGGTGTCGGATTTTTAAAAATCCGACACTCAGCATATCAATGTTAGATTCTCCGTGTTTGGGTGCTCAGTGTCGGATTTTAAAAAACCCGACACTCAGAAAAATCAATGTGAATTTCCTTTTCGACAGGTTTCCCACAAACAGACGCTCAGCAAACCAAACCTGAAACCTTATTGATGGGCACCAGGTGTCGGATTCTTAAAACTCCGACACTCAGCATATCGATGTCAAGGTTTCGGTGTTGGGTACGAAGTGTCGGATTTTCAAAAATCCGACGCTCATTACTTTTTTCCAAGCATCTACAATTTCAAGTGAAAGTGTCGGACCGAGCCTCAATCCGACACAAAACCACTAGCTATTTCATGCTTCATTTTGTGTCGGGCCCGGGGCTGGGTTGGACACAAATTGGATTAGAGAGGAATGATGGGTGAAATTGAATTTTCACACGTGTATGAAATTGCTTTGATACAGGGGCTTTTTGTGTCTGGCCCACCCCTGGGTTGGACACATATCCATTGTCATTTTCAACTCTGAATTTGTGTCCATTTTTTGTGCTCTTGTTTTAGCTTACCAATTTTTGATGGCCCATGCATATTGAATCAATAAATTTTGGCAAGTGTCCATGTTCATGGTCCTTTCTTTGGCACTTATCACTGCCAATTTTCGAACCAATGTCCCGGGATTTGGAGACATGCCCAGGCGGTGTCGTCTTCATACTTTGCAAGGTGCATAAGGGCAGCTGTAAACACAGCCCAATGTTTGATCCAAACCCAAATTCGTTCTTGGCGTGAGGCCCGAAGAAAGCTTTTTGCAAAGTTTTGCAAGACTATATGTCACATTTCTGGTTGTGAAGTTTTCCTTGTCAAGCACCATGTGATTTCTAGGTTTAAAACAAAAAGAAATCTGAGATCAACATGGAACTTTCCAAACTGCAGTTAATAACAGTCTTTGAGGGGGAGGGGCCTGTTTGCCTGGCTTTCTCCTTGGGAACCAGCTTCCAAATATGATGTGCAATTTGTTGATCTGGCCGCGGCCAGGAATCTTACTGTCACCACGGCTTAGCATCCAACTTTGCGGCAGTGGTTTGCCAATTGCTCCTGAAAAAAGTGGCAGACCTGGTGACCTGGGTTCCGGCAATGCACTTTGCTTAGAAGAGTAAGTAAATATCTAAAATCATTCTATAGAGCCATTGGGTCATGTCGGTATAGACTTGTCGCCACCAGCTGCTGGCTTAGAGTCTCAGAGTTGGAGATTTTCCAAACCTTGGTCAACACTCCGTGTCACTATTGGGCTTGCATGGCCGGGAGGAAGCGGCCCTCCGGAGGAGGGGGTCAGCCCGTCAAGAAGGGCAAAGTTGATGAGCAGAAACCTTCGCACATCAAACGCATAACTGAGTGGTTGCTGTGGCTGCAGTGGAAGGATTGGGCATGTTCGAATTTGGTTACTGCCTTGTCTCATCTTTTTCCTCCATTCCATTGTGCCCGGGTGTCTTAGGTTCACCTCCATTGTGGTTCCGCAGGGAGGCCCTGACAAGTTCCTCATGCAGAAGTATCGCTCGGAGGCATCTTTAGTGAGAAATACTGTGCCACCATTGCTTCAAGTAAATATCTGAGTTGGATCATACATGTCACCTTGTGCTGTCTTACTTTGAAATTCTTTCGCAGGCCGATCTGATGGATTTTGCGGGGTGGCTTGAGTCCACCTTCCCAAGTTCAACAAGGCTGGCCAATTGCAGAGTTGACTTCGTAACAATTTAGTTCCTCAGTCTTTAAAGAATTGCCAGCTGTTTTTCAAATTCCGGCAACAATTTCTTGTTGCTGTTACGAAGTGATGCTTTGACCGTCGGCCAGGGTGCAGTACTCTGTGGATTTGTCTCCTGGAGGGAAGCATCTTCGCGTGTGGCAGCTGGGTTTCCGCACTGATTTCGGCTTGGCAGGAATGGTTGACCCGTTCGACATGGTCGGCCTCATTGAATTGGTTTTGGCCCATGGGTTACTCGGCTTTGGCTTGTTTTAGTTTATCAATTTAGCCAAGCCTGCTCTTAGAAGCTTCAGATTTTGAAAGTAATAGCTGATTTCAAAGTGCAGGCTGGCAAGACTCCAGTTGGTTGGGCACCTGAAAGAAGAAACAGAAGTCACCACAGAATCTAGCAATTTCCCATATTTTAGCACAGTGGTTTGGGCTTGTGCAGCCATCATGTTTTGTGTGGGCCAAGGTTTCGCACAGATCCCAATTACCCAGGGGTCGAGAAGCTCAACATTGTGAAGCCGATGCCTGCATGGTTGGAGACCCCCTACAAGCCGTTGCCAGTCCTGGATCCCAACGGTGGTTGGCTTACTAGTCTGATGTGTGTGGAGTGCTTGATGTTGGTAGCTTTCAGCCCAGTGCCAGGCACAGTGTCAACAGCAACCGTGTTTGCGCTGACACAAGGTGGTGATGAGCAAATTGCTCCGTTTTCGATCGCCTACGTGAAGGGGTGGCGACGTGCTTTGGCTTGCTTGATTTGCTGTGAGGGAGTTCGCAGCCTTGGGCTCTCCACTGACGAGCTCACTTCGGACTTCAAGGCGTTGTGTTTTAATGCTGGTTAATGGTGAAAACTGGTTGAGGTTGGAAGTGGTTCCACCAGACGAAATGTCATTTCTTCTTTGTGCATGTCGTGCAGGCATCACTTCAACTGATCCATGGAAGCGTCTGCAAGTTCTCAACCTCCAAAGAAGCAGTTTTCGCATCCAGAGGATTCTGCTGTTTTTGTGGGCTTTTTTCACTTCAATGCAAGCTGAAATTTGTTTCCAATCATATACTTTAAATTCTATTTGCATGTTTGGTCACACTCCTAAATTTGGGGCGCCTAACTTGGGCCTTGATTTTTTCAATTTCCAGGAGCTACTCTGTCACAAACATCAACCAGACGACCGCCGAACGCAATGAATTTCATGCGCCAGCTGGAGATCTTGAAGAAGAGTGGTGAAACTGCAGATTTTACCGTCACATCCTTAGTCTCTACTTTGTAGTTCGTCAGTGTTGCACAGCGTTGCAAGGGGCTTGTCTTTCCTCAACTTTTGGCGCCTTTCAAATTTGAAGAAGCCTTGCGAGGAGTGGGACAATGCTGCTGCAGTGGCACGTGCTTTTAGCATCGGTCCCAAGGAGAGTGCTGCAGTGTCAAACCTTCAAGCCCATGTGAGCCCCACTGTCACAGAGCTTCTCAAAGAGGCGACCAGGGGTCGTGGGATGCGTCTATGGATCACACATGACATGCTGGCGCGTGAGATGTTCAATTTGACTTGGAGCAGTGGACAGTCTGGCCCGCTCTGTGCTTGGGTGGTTGAGCTGACAAACAAACCGGATGACAAATTGGTTGCTTGGTCAAGCAATGATTTTGTCATACTTTGTGATGAACCGCATTAGAGAGTGGCTTCAAGAAACATGACTGATAACAGCTCATTAACTTTGAACAATCGACACAACACGCGCCTGCCTTAAATTTCCTTTGGATGCTGAGGCTAGGTTGTTCATCAGGCGCCTCACAAGTGACTGGGACCGGCAGCCTGCTGGAATGAAGCAGTGTTGGACGTACAAGACCGCTCTCCCAGTCCATGCCGCTTGTGGCGGTTTTTTGGCGATCATGGATCGTTTGCAGAGCTCCATCCCTCAGGCGGACTTTCAGAGCGTGGAGCAGCAAATCTGTGATCAGTTTGCGGTGGGTATTTTGGATGGTGACATACTTCACTTCCTGGAGAGCACAGTTCCCCCAGCGGATCTCAAGCAGGTGACCTTTGTCAGGACTGTAACAGTCACATGTTGAAACGAACTGTTCGAGCCATAGTCACAGGAATTTAAACTTGGAGTATCCTGGACTCTTAGCGTGAGCCCTTCTTGATCTTCATGGCACCAGGAACACCATCACAACGGTGGAGAATCGAGCCCAACGCGATGCAGAAGAACAAGAACGACTCCTTGCAGAAAAAGTCGCGGCAGCCACTGCCGACCAAGTGAAGCACAGGTTGGACCAGGATTTAAAAGTCTTGCGGGACAGGATCAAGGGGCAAGATCACATTGCCAAAGAGGCGGCTTTGGATTCAAAGTATTTGAGTCAGAGGCAAACGTTTCTTGCTTTCTGATTCAGGAAACTTTTATCATAAATACAAGGCTTTGGCTTTGACCACTTTGCATTAGGCAATCCTCAATATTCATCCTGCTTCGCAGGGTTCAGCTGAGCACACCCAAGCACATTGCCTAGTGGTCCGGAAGCAAGGGCATCGTTTTCTGTTGTTGTTCTTCTTCTTTCTTTCTTTCTTTCTTTCTTTCTTCTCCTTGTCGCTGTTGTAAGTACCATACTAAGGTGCTTGGCAAACAATTTTTTCTGTGTCCCAAGCAAGTAGCAAACAATCACTTTCATATATATATTATTAAATTCTTTACTATGCCGCATTGGTTTTGCAGTCAATGCGTGTGATGAAACTGGAAAGGTGACACCGAAGCAGAGTTTGCATGCCTATAATAAATATTTGAGCAATATTCACGATTTTTGACACGGCACAGGCACGTGCCGTTTATCAGACTGCATATCCTCTCCAAACATCAAGAGCTTCCGTGCAGTTGATCAGACTGCATATCCTCTCCAAACATCAAGAGCTTCCGTGCAGTTGATCAGACTGCATATCCTCTCCAAACATCAAGAGCTTCGCTGACCCCGTTCCAAGCCAATTTTCACTCTTAGCCACCCCTCCACATCAAATTCAGGGCCAGCTGCCGCCAATTTCAGCTTCATTTCCCGAAGTTGGCCCAAAGATTTTCAAAGGATGTTCACTTCAGAATAATTCTAAAACTCAGGTCAGGACCAAATACAGGCAGCAAACAAC
This sequence comes from Cladocopium goreaui, assembly GCA_947184155.2. NCBI lineage: Eukaryota > Dinophyceae > Suessiales > Symbiodiniaceae > Cladocopium > Cladocopium goreaui. The sequence continues at coordinate 44,465 of CAMXCT020000459.1, forward strand.
TTGAACACCCTCCAAAACAAATTGTGCATGCTACCTACAAGTAACTCAACGGGTGTCTGAACTTTAAACCTTGTTTTTTTGGTTGGGTTTGCGTGTGGAACCGCCCCCTTTTGTCCACCCCAAAAGTGCACTCAAACCCAGGTGGAAAAGAGTTGTTTTGTGCATGGACACCCACTGAGTAGGACTAAAAGCATGTTAAGACCTAACAGTTCATTTGTAACATTTTTTCAATGCAAAGCTGTATGCTTGGACATCTGACGCCCTAAGAAACACGCCATCACCGGCAAGCGGTGTGGATGGATTTTATAGTCACAAATAACAATCCTTTTTCACATGGGTGTGTCTCAATGAGCCCTTCTGCTGTAACTGAGGAGGGGACAGGATTTTACCAAAGATTTCATGGAGAAGCGATGCAAACTGGTTTATGCAGATGTCGCTGACCCAATGAAGGGAAATTTCTTCCCTGAGATTGCAAAGTTCGTCGCCAGGGTGACTCAAGACCATGAGGGGAACAATGTGCCACCTGGCTTTTAATCCTATGGTAAAAATGAACATTTTCATTGACCGGCATGTCGCTGTTTCAGCATCGGAATGCTTGCCTTTTCTATGATCAAAAAAAATGATTGTGACTGACTGATTTTATTTGTTTTTTTCTGGCTGTAGCCAAGGTTCGTTCTTGCAACTTTCGATTGCTGCATTTGGCCTAACAACACAATGTATGTGACCCAATGTGTGCAGACGCTCCAGTCAGTTTTGACTTCGTCACCAAAGAATGCAGCCCATGTTCAAGTACCTTTGCCCCACGCACAGACAAATGCGAAGGCCGTGGTGAAGCACCGCCGGCTGCTGGAGGACCAGCTCATGAATGCATCGCTGGATGTGTTGTGGCCTGTCACTTTGTCCTTCGACAAATCCCAGTTGTCAGCGGGAGACAAACGTGCGCCATGGCATCCTTGCTTGTTTGTCACCGCAAGCTGTCATGAAACGTCTCCATGGCAAGACAGTCACGCTGCCCAGACTCGAACAATTGGTCCATGTCCCCTGATCCGGGTGGCTGACATGCTGGGCTTTGATGAAACTATGCGCCCAGGTGCCTCTGCTCGTACCGAACAGAGTTTAGGCTGCAGGCATCATTTTTTTGTGTCATTGAATCATGTAGAGGTTCCAAAATTAAAATTCTAGTATTTGGGTTGTCAATGGATTCTGTATGTAGCCCAATGGTCAGGAAGGGTGTTCCAGCACATGCGGCCATTCTTACTTCCTACCTTCGTGGGCTCAGCTTTGGCGATGGGGATGTAGTTGTGGTGGCTGATGTGCTTCCCAACAGGTGCTTGAGAGGTTTGTTTCAAGCGCTTCAGTTTTTCAATCTGTTCCTGAGTGACGCCCTGCACATTGACACGTTGCATCCTTTATTTTTAGTTCCCTGAAGGCATGCTGAATTTGGAAGAGCAGCGTTGGAAAGGATGCTAGATGGGAGCGGAGCCACACCTCAGATGTACTACGTTGGCTGCTTGAGGCCTGATCAGGGCGACGTGAAGATTGCCATGGAGAAGGTGGTTTACGATGACTGGGACCGTTCGCCAACGGCCCCGGCCAGATCAAGACCAGTGGAGCCACAGCCTGATCCGAACCTGCTGCTGTTGACTTGGTCCAACAATTCAGCTTCCTTTCCGGATTCTGTTCTCCAGAAATTTCCTGAAGGGACGACGGCCCGTGCAGAGATTCTGGAGCTCAAGCGGGCCTTTATCGAGGAGTTTGGTGAAAGCATGACCAGTACCAATCAAACCAGTCCAGGCAGTCAGCCGGCATTGAGGAGGGCCACGGGCCGGCCTGACTTCAGCATCGATGGGGGCGCAAAACCGCTTGACCTCGCCAGAGATTTGAATCTTCCACTGGTTGCGAGCAGTGACTTTTCTGTGCAGAGGACCAGGGTTGAAATTTCCTCCCACGCCTGAGCATTCCCTGACCCAATATTTTTGAGTTGGACGGCACAGCATTCAAGCAATTCAATCCAATTCCTGTCTGATGCCTGAATATATGCAGCAACTTTATGTTGTTAGTACACGGTTGCGGTTTCTCATGTTTTATTGGAGTATTAACCGTTCTCCTTGGAATCTCAAGATTTTAAAGCTGCAAAGCAAGCAGGTATTACATGCACTAAAAGCACACAAACACTACTACCCATAGCAGTTGGGTCCAGCCAGGAAGTTGTTTGTGCTCAGAGGGTCTGATGCGACCAAACGCGACCAAATGATATCGTAGAAGATATACAACAGGTTCAACATATTATACATATAGTATATGAAAATAGAACTAGTCTGTCAGAAAACCTACAATAATATATGTATATATATATATTGTATATTATATTTATATGTATATATAAATAATATGCTTGAATTCCTTTATTATATATTTATTATGTAGACATGTATTCTATGATTGAATCTATATATATATGTATACATATATGAATAAATGTATATCCCTAATGATAAAATCCAAGTAATATAAAATCCAGATTATTATATGTATATATTATATATAATATATTATAATAATATATATTTGTTTTTTTTGCCATTTGTCTATCTCGCTGGAAAGCCAACCTGTTCAAGCTGGGCCTTCTATATATAGTATTATTTCTTGAAAATTGAGACTTTGACAATCTCACTGGAAAGCCAGCCTGTTTGTGTCATGGCATTTGCATGATTGCTTGCTTGCAGGAAGGGCTATTGTGCCAGCAGCCGCAACAAGCCTGCTGTGGTGATCGGGGAGGACTACTCTATGTGGATCGGGAATGAAACCACTGAGGAGCTGAAGCTGGAATGTAGCGAGATTTGCGGTTTCAACCTTGGTGCCTATGAGGAGAAAGCTGTCACAGGCCTGAATTTCGCAGCAATGGCCCATTGCTAACTTAAACTTCAAACTATGAGTTTTCTGTGCTTTAGCTCATGTACTCCAGTCCTTGACAGCTGCCCTTCAAGGTTTGGGTGAGTCGGAGCTCTCGGGCATTTGCTTTCGCTTCCCGAATGATTTGGCATTGGTTTCGCACGAGAGGAAGTGCATGAGCTTGGCTGAGTATAGCCACATTTGCTGCACAGTTCATGGGGTCGCAAGTTTTGAGCTGGCGAACCATTTGATGGTGCAAAAGCAGTACCCGCCTGCATCTCGGTTTGAAGAACAAACCAAGCCATTCTGGGTGTAGAAGCAGCAGCAGCAGCATGGGTTGTAATTGTTTCACATTCAAACTATCTAGACTTTCCCAAACAACACTTTGAAGTAGCTGTCCCATGTTCAAGGATGACTGCTGTCATTTGATCTCCTTCAAGTTTAAAAAAACATGTGGTAGAATCGAAAGCTTTGTTGCATCTTGCTTCCAAGGCGGAGCAGGGACAAGAAGGATTGCCCGTGCCGTATAGATTCCAGGTCAGCCCGGCTGCAAATGGCAAGTGCAACGTGTTCAAGCCGAATGTGATCTCGAGCGACAGTGGTGCCGTCAGGCTGTTTTGGGGGTGTTCTCTCGCCAGGGAGTTGAATGCCTTCTTTCTGTGTCTGCATCTTGCTGCTGTCCCGCTTTGAAATCATGAGAAATGAAAGTGGCAATGTGGCAGCCTCTCTAGGTTGACCATTTGGTTTGCTGCATTAAATTATCTTCTTTGATCATATGTCCTGCGGTTCAGTCCTTGAGAGTCAAAACAATCAAGCTCCCCCTAAAATTTGCTGACCATATCACTTTCTGTAGGCATGCAACCATTGGCGCTTTGTATGTTGGGCACATGGACAAGCTTCCGAAGACACAGTCTGCATGCACCGTTTGGGAGGCGTGACAAGCTGCGCCATTTGGTTTTTCCAGAGTTCAGCAGTTCATTTATGGTTTTCCAGGGATTGATTGGGCTGCGTTTGTCAGTCAATCTTGTTTGTTGCAGGTGCAGCTGCAGACCGGATCAGGCACAGCCCGAATCATTGGCTTGAAGCCCAAGATTTTCCTGACAGGAGCATTGACGTTGCCTCCCAACACTTGGGCAAAAGTGTCCTGAGTGAGTGCTTACATAGCTCTTAGATTCTGAAGAGAGATGCTGGCAGTTCGGGAGTGTAAAATATGTTCGCCCCAGTGGCCAAGTTTGGGCTTCATACTGAGGTTTGCAATCCATAGTCGACCATATAAGACCATATTTTTTTGTTTCTTTTTTGGAATGGCCGGCATAATTTGATTCAGATTCAGTAGCTGCATTCAACTCTTTGAAGGAATTGTTTGCAGTGACCCAGCCAGCTTTCCGCAGGGATTTAGCTCCGAGCTCATCGCCAGAGCAGTGACCCAGCCAGCTTTCCGCAGGGATTTAGCTTCCGTTGTCACTGCAGGGATTCTAAGATGAGCGTTTTCCCAGCGGTGCAGTATCTATCAGATTCAGACACCACTGAGGCTGGAGCTGCTGTGTAGATTTTAAAGCTGACACCATGCCAGTTCGCCCATCATTTGTTTTTAGGATACTGTCACTGTGCCGCTTCAACAAAAATTCTTTGAAGTCTGCAGGTCATGGGTGGCACGCCGACTCCGAAAGGCAAGGCCAAGGCCAAAGCCACCCCGGAGAAGGGTGTGCCCAAGAAGCGGCCTGCTGCTGCTGCAGCTGCTGCCACAGAGGCCGATTCTGTTGAAGAGGGTCCTGAGAATACTCCCAAGCGCAAGGCGACACCAAAGAAACCAGCAATGAAACGCCCAGCTGCAAGTCAGAGTGCTGGTGCTGTTCTGAAGCGCCCTAGCATCCGGGATGCAGAGGAGGGTGCTGCAGATGGTGAGAGGGGAGACGCGGAAGCTCCAGCTCCTTTGGAGGGTAGTGCGCCAGTGGCTCCTGAAGTTGACGCTGCAGCTGCTTTGGAGGGTAGTGCGCCAGCAGCTCCCGAAGTTGATGCTGCACCTCATGGAGATGGACCGCCAGCCCGCCGATCTGCGCTGAGACGACCTGCTGCCGCCTCCCAAGCTGTCAGAGGCGCCAAGATCTTTGACATCTTTGTGCTGTAGTTTTGAAATCTTTAAAGTTTAGACCTCGAGAGATTTTTGAAACTTTTAGACAAAATTTGTGCCGAGTCTATGTCAACTTTGACAGCAAGCAAGCTTGCAGGTGCCGATAGGAAGGTCTCTTCTGTCTACTACTACAAGCGCTCCAACAAGTTTGCTGTCAAGGTTGATGGAAAGGAAGTTTTTCAGGCTTTGCCAGTTCGTCCAATTTTGTGATTCTTATGGCACAATCTTAGGTTGCAGCCTGTCTCACACCACTATTCTTTTTAGTGTTTTGATTCTGACAGGTTGGAGGCAGCATCCAGGGGCGTTTTGTTGACAAGAAGTTGAGCCAGGAGGCTGCAGCACCGACCCCAACTATCGCAAGCCATGGTCCATCACATTCTTTTGTCACCCGCTTTGTTGCCATTGCCATTGACCACTGAGGATGTTGGCCGCGCGCTTCTGTTAGAGGGCAAGTCTGTAGGAGAAGTTCGGGACGTGATTGTGACCCACTCAGCACCATGGAATGCTACTTTTCAAATTGAACAAAATAACCATGTCTGGTACAACCCTGAGGCTGAGATGCAAAAGTCCATTGACCAGGCGGCTTTGGATGCAGGCGACTTCTCTCAATGTTCCATGCTTGCCGCCAAACAATCAAATTAGATCTCTTGAAATGGAACGGTTGTTGACTGAGTGGCTTTGTCCTTAATCAGAGACCATTGGGCCAGGACAGTCATCATCTGGAGCAGCACCAAGCAAGGTTGCTGAAGCAGCAGCAGAAGGTTCTCCTGAAGATGATGTGGTCGCAGTTGAGCCAAGGGCTGTTGCAACAGGGAGCGCAGATCTGCCAGACGATCTGGCCGAAGGGGGGGAGGAAGAGGCTCCCGAAAACGATGAAGTACAGAATGTCGACTGATATCAAGATCCAAGGTCCAGATTCGAGGGATGTCAAACAGCGAGCTGAGATGAGCTGAGAAAGTGCGAGCCGCCCAATCATGTCGCGATGTCCCATGCTGGATCAAAATCACACCTTCATTTCACATGCAATGTGGCAGCCTTCGTTATTTTTTCCGCTGTGCCAATCAGTGATGTCTCGTCTTGTCTTGTCACATGTGTTTGGGGCCATTGCCCATTCACAGGCTCTAGGGTTCACAGATCATCCTAGGAGACGCAATAGCCATTAGAAGAGACAGTTGATGGCAGCCATCCTCCTCAATATTGTGCTGCTTTTCCAGTCAAGTTCTTTCAATTTCCACCTCGTACCGTTTACGTCATGGTGGAGTTGTCCATTGTGCAGCTGCTGCTGCGATGGATGTGGTGCAGCGCTGAGAAGGATCATGGCAGCGCGATGGCTCTTGTTGAGTCTCTGAGAGATTGGTGCTTGATGGTGCTTCTTGCCTTGGGCCCATGGCCATGCCTGGACAAGATTGGAACTTTGTATGTATGCACAGCCCAAGCCCTTGCAGTCAAACAAAATCGACTTCCTTTCCCCCAGACTTTGGATGACTTGGTTGATGTCTCCGTGGACCAAATCAAGGCCGCCGAATTGCAGAGGTCACTCTGGGGCATTCGGCACGCCCCAGACGCTTCCACGATCAAGCTGGCTGGAACACACGTGCATTCAATCCTTTTTGATTTGCTCAGCTATTACTTGGTTGATGAAGCGGGCGATGGCGGGAGGAAGACCCCAATTGCACACTTTCTGGATGAATGTTTGTTTTGGTGTGACTCTGTGTTAGCCATCCTGGATGCACCGTGTCCGCCTGGTGCTGATGGAGGCGAGGATGTGAAAGGCGCACACAATGAAGCGACCAAAGCCTGTGTACAGTAGTTTGGGATTTGCACGGCTCCCTTAAAGTTACAGCAGCTTTGAATTTTTCAAAAGGCGCAAGGCGCATTGTGTGATCATGAGCAACTTGAAGGCTCATTCTCTCTGTTCAAAATGGCGCTCCAAGTCCGTTGGACCGCGTGCGTTTGCACGCTTGGACTCGTGTTTGGACCTTTGCTTGTTGGTTTTTCCTTTGACAGGTACACTATGTTGAGATATAGGGGGTTTACATCAATGAATTAATTAGATAATACTTAGAATAAAATTACTATTATTGTATTTATTTGATATTTTTATATTATTGTAGCTAGTAGCATAGAATAAGCCATTTTGGCCCAAGTGCCAATGTTTCAACAGCTGAGCAAAGCACCTTGGTGCAGATATAAAATGTTTGTTAGCATGCCCTTGCGTTGGAGCTTGCATCAGATTTTTTGAGTGTTGCACTCAATCAAACTTTTTCTCCTCCCCTTCCTCTCCCATGACGAGCGATGAAGCTGTCATGATGCTGATCCATACCCTGGAGCGTAGGGCTATGATGTCAGAAATTTGGAAGGAATCTTATCACATTTTACCACCTGGATCTTGGCAACCCGGATATTTTTGGCAACCCGATTGCAGGAAAAAATCCTTTGCATCACATGAAATCCCGCAAAGGCCTCATAGCCATATCGGACCACCAGTTCAACTCCCGGATGACCTCGCTCTTGTCGTTGCGCCAACAACACACTAGTCCAGGGCTGCAAGTGTTGTAGCTGACGACCTGCATGGTAAGCATCCAGTTGAGGCAACACCATATCGAGCAGGAAGATCAATATGCGCAGAGGGAACCCACGGAGGAATTCGGTGAGGAGGTTTCGCATAAGTGCTCCTCCTTCTGCATTCGCCTGCCCAGGAATTGGGATCATGTCGATCAGGACTTGTCGGAGATCGTGCTCTGTAGCAATAGGGTCATCTCTGACATCCCTGTCATCCCACGGCACCATATGCAGATCAGCACATCCCTTGCCAGCAGCCTGCAGAAGTGAGCTGAGGGTCCGTTTGCAGTGGTCAGGGAGATCAAAGCTAACCCATGAGAGCACCCGTAGGAGCCCCTCGCACCGTACTCCATGTGGTATGACCTCAGAGGTCGTTATCTGGAGATAATCAATATGATAGGTGCCTTCTTCAATCGATGTAAACAATAGATGCCCGTAAGCATGTCGCGCTCTGCCACCCCAGGAAAGGCTGACCATCAATGAGTACGACATTATAGCTGAGGTCTGTAAGGGTGGTCGGACGCCACACGCAGAGTCGATCTTCAAGGCAGTGGAGAAGAATTACTCTTCGTTCCCCAGTTGTTAGCCTCAACATTTCTGGCGGAGTGGCAATTGCAGCAACCTTTGTAGTACCTGGAAAGCAATCGAACTCATTGAGCACTTTGTGGAGAGCCAGTCCAGTGTACGATCCAGCCGAAAAGCCAAGAACATCAATGTCTCTTATGCCGTCTGGGATGGAAGCTGTCACAAGATGGGGAAAACACGCTCGCACCAACAGCAGTTTGCCTTGTGGATGGTAGCATCTAAAGATTTGCCGAACTGCTGTGACCCATGTGGGGTGGGGAGGTCTCGCATGTGCTGGCCGGATGGTAGCCGCCGTCAACAGCCGTATAGCACGGGTGATCAAAAGCAGGGCTCCTTGCTCATAGGCGGGGCGGGCCCACTTATGAAAATTGGGCTGTCTGCCTTGGAATGCATCAAGAATTCCTCGCAAGTGCCCATGCCGAGGCCACTGCCCCGTTGCTGGCACTGGAAACGTGACCAAGCCTGACCATTGTCCCAGTATGCTCCAAGCATGACACCAGTCAGCTGCACATCGAGTGGCCGTGCCTAGAAGCGGCGATCCTAGCAATCCACTAGAAACAGCTGTTTCAGTATCACAGGGCGGTTGGGTGGTCGACAGGTAGCTGTCAACATGGTCACGGTAAGCACTGCTGGCAATTGTGGCAAGTTCGTCAGGGTCACGATCAGGGTCTACCAGGTCAGACTCTGGAATTGGGCTGCAATGCCGAGATGCCAACAGAATAACCAGTCCAGCATTAATTTCCGTGAAGGCTTCACTAACCAGGATGATGCCTTTGATGGCAACCGGTTTTGATGTTTCAGCAGTAGCTTGCTTGTCAGTCGATCCTTGGCACGACTGAGCCGTTGGCGTGGAGTTGTGGCTCCTTTCATTTTCACCCTCTGTTGGGTGTGGGCTCGATGGCTCGGATCCCCCGAAGTCAACCTCATCCTCGAAATTTCCGGACTGGGCAGGAGTTGGCGATCTGCCAGTACTAGCCATCAGGTTCTCGACGCTTCGCGACTTGGGCAGCTTGATAGGGGGCCCGGTTGTTGTTGCGTGGCTTGACCCGTGTCAACTGATCTTGCTCTTTTCTGTGCAGGAGCAATTGGACTACTCGGGATTGCTGCTGGCTGTCGGCTTTCATCTGCAGGGGAGTCAGTTTCAGCGCATGAAAGCCACAGCTCCTGGATCTCGAATAGTGTAACTGGCACACAGTCACTATCAATGAGTTCAAAGTTGATGTCTGGGAAAAGAAAAACACACGCATCAAGAATATAGGTTCCTGCCCACGTTGGGTGCACCTTGGACAGACCAGTGTCTGCCGATATAGGCACAAATACAACAGTGGTACGTTCCCCATACGGGCCTACATATCGTATACGCTCCTTCCACCATGCCGCGACCATAGGCCAGTGACTAAGCCCTGCAGTGCTGGAGACAGTTGCTGCCAACAGATCTCGATTGTCGGTGATGAGGTAGATTGTTTGGAAGGCTAAAAATTCATCAGCTTGGCTGATAATCCATCGATACAGGCTGTGCCACACTGGTCCAGGAGTTACTTCCACGCCATCCACAACTTTTATCTCATAGTCGTGTCGATCAGGGTCCCCGGATTTCTTATGGGGGCCTCCAAACCGCCACTGTTGATGCACAGACTGATTCAGGCCGTACTCCGTCCAAATGTCTTTGTAGAGGTCTAAGGCTTCCAATAGGTCATCAAATTTCGCTCGGGGATCAGCTTCAAACCAGTGGTGTTGCGCTTGCTGCCTTGTAAGGAGATCCATACTAAGGCTGGGTGGCAAAGTCCCTGGTCCAGTCTACGGCCAGAAACAATGCTGAACTGATATTAATTGGGGGGCCAGCAAGGTGATACCCCTGACCAGTCTACGGCCAGAAATACCACACTGGAGTGTTTGCGGGGGATATGATATTCGATAATGATGAACCCAATTGGCAATTGCCAAGCCAATCACTCAAACGAACGAGAGAAAAAGAAGGGAAGGGACGGTGCTGGAAATCCTGGACCAGTCTACGGCCAGAAAGACCAGGCACCAGACCCAAGAGCACAACAAAGACAAACAAGAGAACAAAGGGAGAAGAGCCAGGAAAACAGAAACAAAACAACAAAGCAGGGCAATTCAAAAACCCAGAGGCAAATAGACCGAAGAGCAGAGCACCAAATAAAGAGAAGAACCGAAGGGGGAACAAAAGGGGGCGAGAGCGTCTACCACAGGCTCAATGCCAGAAAGGGGGGAGAACCACGAAGAGGGAGCCAGGAGGGCGGAAGAGAGCAAACAAACCAACCAATCCAAACAATACCAAGAAAAGGGGGAGGCACTGACAGTCCTGAGCCAGTCTACGGCCAGAAAAGTCGGGTACCTACAAATCCCAGGAAGGAGAAAGGACCAGTGCAAGGAGCAGGAGAGAGTAAAACAGCCAAAAAGGCACCCAGTACCAGCAAAGCAGCCCTAGCAGCAGGCTGAAGGAAACCAAAGACAATTGCCAGAATGCCGTGCCAAGGTGAGCTTTGGTCCAGGGCAACAGGATGCACCCCCTATTATCTAACTTGAGCCAAAATGGCTACGGGCCCGCCAGGTCGTTCAACATGTTTCAGAGCATGTTCCAATTGGGATTAATTGATCAATTAAGTCACGTCGCTGTAGTGGCCGCAAAAGTAAACTGGTGGAGGACCGATACTGTGGAAGTTTGGACCCTTGTGGGTGCAACTTGGCATTGGAGCGACCTGACTTTCATTGAGCCTTCAGTGGTGAAGCTGGACTATGGAAGATGTCTACAGTCGAATCGAGCGGTTTCGTTATTACTTTGTAGCATTTGAGATTGCAGGAGTTGGTTCGGGATATCGATCTATGAATCTGAGTGAATCTACATGAAGTTCAGGACACTTTGTGTATAGTGTGAAGCCTTATTTGGCTTTATGACTCGAAGCGAATGCTTCCAGAAGCATTCGCTATGCAGTTGAGTCGAGATGTTATGACTCCATCGATTTCGGAAGCTCTTTGACCTCTTAGAGGTGTATGAATCCGACTGAGATGTTCTTTTGGATCATCCATCTCGATTCTTGACATGGCTTCGTACATCTGAGATGTTGATGAAGCCTGTTTTGTTACCACTTGCGAGTACTTGAGATACCTTGGCATTGTGAGGACAATGCCTACGTATCTTATTTGAGGTACTCCGGCATTGTGAGGACAATGCCTACGTACCTTATTTGAGATACTCCGGTATTGTGAGGACGATGCCTACGTATCTTCCTTGGCCTCTGGATATTTGATCTGGAAGTCTACTTTGTGATCTTTGCATCTGTGGCCTACAGCTGACGTTTGGTTATTACAGTAAGCGAACTACTTTAGCGCTATGACTGGTTATGACTGGACATTGGCTGGAAAGTTAAGCAGATCATTTGAGTATGTGAGATACTCCGGCATTGTGAGGACAATGCCTACGTATCTGGTTTAGCCTCTGGGTGCTTAATCTGGAAAGCTGTATTATGATCTTTATGCCTCTGACTTGCTGCTGACTTTTGGTTGTGACAGTAAGCGAACTATGTTAGCGCTATGACTGTTTACGACTGGATATTGGCTAGGAAGTCGAACAGAGTATTCTATTCTCCTTGGTAGTTTGGAACTATGAGAACACATCTCTATGTGAAAGACTGTTTTGGAGATGGAACATGAGGTTCCTATGTTGCTCTGTATTGCGAGAGGATTTTGTATAGGAATTTGACTGGAACATTTCGTTCTTAACTAGCCGTGTGACTAGTCTAGACGTTTGGTAGAGACTAGTAACACCGGCTAGCTGGTTACTTGCGTTTGAATGAGAACCAGTTTGATTTGAGAACTTTTGGAGATGTTTCTGATGTTTTTGTGACTAGGTGATTTGTATATCATAGCAGTTCGGAATTGTTTCAACAACCTTTAAGGGAAGGTTGTGTGTTGGAAACCTGGAATCGAGTTTCCCAGTTGAGACATCGGCTCAAGGGAGTGGTGTCGAATGTTCCGAAGCGAACTGAACTGCAGTATCACTTAGGGCATTGGAAACAGTAGCCACACTTGGACTTTGTTGCTTCCCTTTGGGTTTGTGGCCGTGTGCCTGCCCTGGATCTTGTTGACCTGTCCTGTTGTGTGGCGTCTGGAGAGAAAAGAGGGAGTCTGACGTGCACTTAGGAGTCGGGGTGGAACAAGTTCCTTTCTTTGACTTTGTAGGGAAGTAAGTAACTGCGGAGTTGCAAACACAGTAGGTGTTCACTTCTGGCGTAGTGATCTAACGAAAGCGTTGATTTGGGTACACGAGAGGTGTACTTGGGTTTACGTTTTTCACATGGTAGCGGAGCCCTGAAAAGGGCTACCCACACCATCTTCCGCTGACCCTTGTGTGTGACAAGATACTAAGGACGTCATCTAAGGTGAGATTGGGATCTTGGGTATTGGAGCTCCGTGATCTGGACGCAGAGGCATGGATGAGCTCGTACTAAGGTGCACCTGTCTCACAGGAGGTGATGACATAGAAGTATAAGGTCACTAGGGAGTGTGGAGTTGGTTGAAGTCTGTTTGGTTTCAGGTGACTTTGGGATCCTGTTTTAGTTTTTGTATAGGTTTTACGGATCATGAGGATCGTGGACGTATCGTTTTATCTGAACGACTCTTCGTTTGCAAGTTGGGCAAGATTCGGCAGGGTTTGTTCTTGGTAGGCTGGACAGAAGTGGATCCATAGTAAGCTGTCGACAGTGGTACCTGTAGGAGAACATACAGAAGTAGTCAGCCCTGGGCAGGACTTGTGACTTAGACGGAGGAGTTGAGTTTTTGGAGTTGTGTTGGCAGTGGTTTCTGTCAGAACAAGTCTTGATTTTTACCTTGTGTAGGTGCGTAGTCTGTGGAAGACGTCCATGTGGTCTTGGCAGTATTCTGGTAGGGGTCTGTGTCATGGTGTGACGTATTGCTAGCGTAGGGTCACTAGTGCAAGGCTACGCTGGAGTATCTGAAGATGTTTGCATGGATGGGGCGTTCCTGGACGTAGGAATTTCGTTTCGGCAGTAGAAAGTAACAGTAGGTGTCCTACCGTCACTTTCTACTGCAGGGTTGTTTCTTGGAATTCCCTGAGGGTAGAGTGGATGATTGCCAGGTTTGACGTCCTCGGACACTGAGGTATTGGACCAAGGTGCCCAGGTTGGGAACCGATGGGGTCAGGTACATGGTTCTTGTGAGTGGCCAAGGCACGTCTTGGGTCTTGAGATCAGTTGGTCCTGTGAAGAGGAGTGATAAGAAGAAGGTGTATCAGGTGGCTGGGATAGGAATGTAGAGAACGCTTTCTGTGTTGTCATGGCAGTGGTACTCAACTTGAAGGTAGATTCGATTTGAGCCCAATACGCGTGAAACTTTGTTGTTGGAGCACACTGGGTGATTGAAAGGTAGGAGACATGCCTGGTCCCTGATGACACTAAACTTGGTTCAAGGTAGAAGTCTGGCAGCCATGCCCGATCAGGGAGATAAAGCTGAGGAGCCAGCTACTGCAGCGTCGTGTGAAAAGCGGCCAATCCAGAAGAACTTCAAGAAGAAGGACCCAGCCTCCAGATCGGGGAAGCGCCGCCCATTTCCCGTGGACGCAGCCACTGCGCCAGCTGCCATCAACGTAGAAGACGGCGCAGCAGGGATTCGGCGGCAGCTGCCACCAGTCGATGCCGCAGCAGAGGCGACATCGAAGAAGGAGGATCCTAGTAACCTCACTGTCGATGTGGATGACGATCTATCAGATGTTAGTGATATCCAGGAATTGACGGCTGAAGAGGAGCTGCTGAAGGCAGTTGGGTTAGATGAGTCGAAGTAGGACATGGTGTGCCGTAGACGTTAGCAGAAGTAGCTTTAGTGCTGTGTGGTTGGCCGGTTATGCAGAAAATGCCTCGTTTAGCTCTGTTTTGGATGCAAGAGCTTGAAACGTTGAACTATTTGTGACCTAGAGGTGTATAAGGTCGTTGGCTGTGAAGGGTAAAGCTGAAAGCGAAAGAGAAAGCCGTTGGGTCAGTTCTGTGCTGTTTGCACTTGTGGAGTGTAGGAGTTTTGGTTTCCAAGAGTAGGAGCTTTGGGTGAACCTTTACTCATGTTTCCGCAGCTGTTTGTGACTGTTTTGTGTCAAGAGCTCTAAGACCGTGGCTGTGTGTACGCGTTTCAACCATGGAGTCGCTCAAGCTTTGGATTGCCTTGACGCCGAAGCAATTGGAGGAGTCGAACACGGGCAAGGAGGTGCATCCAGATGAATTTTCTGGGCGCTTTGGCCTGCGTGTGGGACCTAAGGAGGCCGTGGATCGTGCCCAGTACTTTATGCAAGCTGTCAGGAACTGATAGCGCCTTAAGTTATGATGCGTGCAAAAATTTTCTGAAAAATTTTTGAGCCAAGTTTTCCTTCACTCTGTGCCTGTGCATGCCCAACCTACTCTCTCTGGGTCATTAATACCCAGCAAAAACCTTTTTGAATCTCTTTTGGACCCTGGTGTCCTTTGCGATGTTTTAACCTTCTTGGTTGCATGTCTTTCCTGCGTCTTCGCGCAAACGCGTTTGAATGTCCAAACCTGTTTTTATTTACTTCTGTTTGCCGGAAACAAACTGTTGGAGATGTTCCAACATCATGGTATGTACCATGTATGTTTGTTCTGTTTTGTTCATGTCCTGGATCTCAAAACAAACGTGAAACGATGTCTGTGAAGTATGTTTGAAATTCAACTGTCAACATGTCACATAATTTCAATTCACAAGTAACGTTTGGTTCCAGGTGACTTGTTTGTAGCATGGGGCGGCGTCAAATTGATGCCATTCGCCGGGGCCAAGTAGCTGTAGACACCTCCATTCATTTGGGCGCAGTGGGACCTCAGACACCTTACTGGCTTCTTTGGCCTGTATGTGCAGCAGCATTTGGTTTCTGCACTGGTTGGTTCTTTTGCTTCGCCTGGCTCCTTTTGGGCTGAGTGGGGGTTTGACAATGACTGAATTTCCTGAAGATTTGCAGCTACATTCAAACGGTGATGTTTTTCCTCAACATGTTGCCGATGGTGCTGGTTCACAACTTTACGTGTGCATTGATGAGACGTTGCAGCAACACTTCACTGACGATGGTGACACTGTTGATATTTTTGGTGGCCCTGGTTTCGATTTAAATCATGACATTCCAGATGATGTCTCTTTGCTGTCAGGTGATCCAGCCCCATGCCGTCTGGACGATTTTGCGGAGGAGCCCCATCGAGTGCAGAGCTCTGCAGTCTTACAGCCTGGGATGCATGACACTTCACCAACTTTAGCACGTGAACAGCATGATGCAATTTTTGCAAGAAGTTTGCTCTCAAATTGTGATTTCAGTGGCCTGAAGATGCCCTGGGAAGTTGGAATTTTCAAAGATATTTTTTCCGACGAGCCAGTACCTCAGCCGCTTGTACCAGCAATGGAGATCAGTGCAGATTGCTCTTTTGGACTTGGTGTTGAACCGCAAGCTGTTGCTGAAAAAGTTGCAGAAGCTGCCAGTACCACTACCGCTGACCCAATTTTTGCAACCTGTGTGTCTTGTGCCAATGGCAAGCTTTATGCAGAAAGACGTGCAAGCCTCAGAGATGCAGCCATCAGCAAATTGCTTGTAGTGTTGAAACATTGTCTGTCTGCCAGTGTCACCGGTCGGCACATTTTGGCGCTGGGTGACGAAGCATCGCAGTCTGAGGGTGCAAGAGGTATCATTGACGCTGTCGTTGGTGTTAGGTCTCCAGCCACTTTGGTGAAGAGAGCAAACTCACTGTTGACCTTTTTGCGATGGGTTGCACATTCATGCGAGGACTGCGTTGACCCCTTTTGTGAAAATGTCTTGTGGCGGTTTCTCACTTTCTTGAGAGACACCGGTGCACCAGCTACCAGGGCAGATTCCACTCTGTCTGCAATGCGTTTTGCTCACTTTGTGCTAGGTTTTGATGGGCTGGCATCGGCAGTGACAAGCCGGAGATTGGTCGGGATCTCTGAAATCATGCTTGCTGGTAAACGCTTGTTGAGACAGGCTTCAGTGTTGACGGTTGCGCAAGTGCTTGGGCTGCACGCCAGTCTGACAAACAAGAACCTACACATCATGGACAGAGCTGTCATTGGGTACATCCTTTTCAGCCTTTATGGACGATGCCGTAACAGTGATTTCCAGTCCATCCATTCTATTGAAACTGATTTTGGGCCCAGCGGTGGATTCGTCATCATCGAGACGTGCAACCACAAGGCAGGCCGCCTTGCAGCTTTGAAAACGAGGCTGTTACCAATTTTGATTCCTGCGCGTGGAGTCAATGGAGAGGTTTGGATTGCAGATGCCATGCAAGTCTTTTCAGAAGCAGGTGTTAACTTGGATAACCCAATTGATGGTCCGTTGTTGCCAGCACCAGCTGGTGAGTCGGGAGCCTTTTTGGGGCGCAGTTTGATGTCTTCAGAAGTTTCTGCAATGTTGCGAAGCTTTTTGGGGGTGCCAAACAATGGACATGATGACAATGCCCCTCTCTTCTCCAGTCACAGCCTGAAGGCAACGACACTTGCTTGGGCGGCCAGGTATGGATTGAGCCCCGCAACAAGGTCACTGTTGGGCCGTCATACATCATGTTTGAACGAAACATTTTCTGTTTACTCACGTGATTTGATGGTGTCTCCTGTGGTTGAACTACAGCGGGTCATCGATGAAATCGCCAATGGAAACTTTTCTCCTGATGAGCAACGCTCTCGTTTCTTTGGTGCAGTGGGTGCTGATGGGAACATGGCAGGTCCGAACACCGCTGATGGTGATGAGTGCATTGATGTTGAATCAATCAAATCCCAACAGTGCTCTGAAGTGACACCTGAAGTCCCAGATGGTGAGCCAACCAATGCTGGGGATGCGCAACGCGCCGCAGGGGACGAGCATGATGTTGATTCAGATGACTCCTCCTCAGATGATGAGGGGCAACTATCTTCCGAAGATTCAGATGCGCCTGATTTACCACCTCCTAGGGTCAAACGTTTTCGAGCAAGGATTCCTGTGGAAGAAAAGTGGTTTGTCCATGCAAAGTCTCGACTTGTGCATCGGTTTGAGAATGACTGCCATGAAGGAATACGCATCCTGGTGTGCGGAAAAAGGCTGACACATGCCTATGAGCCATGCACGGAAGCCACTGCATGGAATGTCCTATGCAAATCATGCAACAGAAGGTGATGAAGCCTTTATGATACAATGTGCCACAGCACTCCAACCGTGCCAGTGGTGAAAAAGAACACAACGCGTTGCTGCTTGTTCATTCAATTTTCTGACTTGTTTCATCTTGATTTCATTGGTAAACATGTCATGCAGTGATAAACCATACACTGCAGTCTGTGCCAACTCTTGCTGAGTGGTGCGCGCATAAGTGATCAAACAAGTGAAGTGGAGATGATTCCATCACTGATTTTGGTTCAAGGAATTTGATGCATGGACATCGTGATGGAGAATCTATTGGAAAAAATTTTCTGTCCTCAATGAAACCTTTGGGCAAAGATTTAGTAACCATTGGTTACCAAAAAAAAAAAGAGAAAAACATTTTTGCTTGTCACTCCAATTCTTCTTTGCCGATACCCTCGCGCGGTAGTGAAGCCATGACATCCCTGGTTGATTCAGAAGCACAATTCAATCTGCGTTTGGAACAAGTGCGTGTTCCCCAACCTCTCCGGATTGCACTGAGGAACTCAGGGATCACCACAATTTCCTCGTTGGCATATGCACATGGCCAGCCTGACCAACCAATTGTTGCTGAAGATTTACAACATGGGTGAGGCAAATGGAGCCAGCTGCAACCATCGGGGCTGTTTCATCTTTGAAACGTCTTTTATTTGAGAGCCAGACGCAACTCCTGGCTATGCTGAAGGAACAGGTCACGAACCCTGAGCCAACAGCTGCCAGACGCGTACCTCAAGCTGAAAGGGAAGCCAGGTTAGCAAACCTTCGAAATCGTTTGAGTGGAGTCCTGATTGAAGGACATTCTGAGCCAAGCCATACTTTGCTGGATTTAGCTACGCAGCTTTACGACCAGAACGTGCTCCGTTGCATTCCTTTGGAGAAATGCTACAGCCGACTTACAGAGCTTGCAGCGACCAACAAAACACAAACGAAGTTGCTTGAGGTTGAATCATCGAAAATCATAGTGAAGGACAAGGATGCAGAGATTGAAACCAATGTGCAATCATCCTATCAACTCTTGGAAGCCTTGAAACGCCGTGGGTTGGCACTTGACTTTGCTGGTGTGATGTCTTTCACACGACATGACAAGTACGTGCAGCTTCTCTTCTCACACCTGAACAGGGAGCCACCGACAGGCTACAACCGATGCAGCGTATCCCAACTCATATCGGCTGACAAAGCAGCTTGGACCTCACTGATTGAAAGGAATGTTAAGCCAAGACCTGATGCAGCGGGAGCCCTTGCGATGGATACAGAGTTGGAGGCATCATTGAAAACTTATGAAGTGAGTTTTGCCCTCCTTCCTTTGGTCTCAAAAGCACAGCCAAAAGCATCAAGTGCTGCAAGTGATTCACATGCTGCACCCAAAAGCACTGCACCCTATGGAGCTGCCAAAGGAGGAAAGAAAGGAGGCCTCCGGTCGAAGCCATACCCTCCAAAAGGCAAGGGTAAGGGTAAGAAATCAGACCAAAGAGTCCCCAAGGAAATCAGAGAAGCAGGAGGGACCGCGACCACTCCTGACGGCGCACCCATTTGCTTTGACTTTGCTTTCAAACGTTGCAGAGAGTCGGTTGCCGAGGGATCCCGATGCAAAAAGGGATATCACCTTTGCTGCATATGTTATGGGCCGCATTCAATGGCCGATCACAAGAAACATTGACTCGCATGCCAGTCAACATCTCGGAAACGCAAATTTTCCTCCTGTACAGCTCCTGTGTTTGACCGAGATGATGCAGATCAGTCTCACAACAACCAGTTTTTGCAAATTGATGCACGACATGACAATAGTTGTTCCAATAAGCCTGAGCCTGAGCTCACTCATGACCATGCACATGTGACCGTTGATGCAACATCATTGAGTCGCAACATTACAGCCAAAGACCCCTTCATTATTGAACTGTGTGCGGGCTCCGCCAGAGTCACTGCCTGTCTTCAACAACTGGGACTTTCTGCCTCATTTGGGGTAGACCACATAAAGCAAAAGAATGCCGGACGCGTCCTTATTGCAGATTTAACCACAAAAGCTGGTCGCGACCTTTGCTGGACCTGGCTTAAGTCTCCAAATTGTGTTGGAATGTTCGCAGCACCTCCATGCGGAACCTGTAGCAGAGCACGTGGCATCCCCATTAAATTGCCTAATGGTTTTCTTATTGCGGGACCTCAGCCACTCCGCACAGATGAGCAACCCAATGGAGTGGCCAACATGTCCTATGTTAATCGACTCAGGGTGTCACAAGCTAATGCCATTTATCATTTCATCACCGCAGCCGCGGAGTTTTGCCTTGATAACAATAAGCTTGTTTGCATTGAAAACTCCAGGTTATCCTTGTACTGGAAGACCACCTTCTTCCAACCACTGGTAGGTCGATTGCATTTCACAGCCCACCAGGCATGCGCATACGGGTCCCATCGACCGAAATGGACCTCACTCGCGCATAACACATCTACTTTGCTCGAGCTGAACCGAGCTTGTCCTGGGCTTAGTTCATCACACAAGCATAAACCATGGGGAGTTATGCATGGGCCAGCCGGCCGACAATTTTCTACTTCAGAAGAAGCAGCGTACCCCTTGCCGCTTGCATACCATATCGCATACTCCCTTGCCAAGGAGCTTGTTTTGAGAGGTTGGAAACCGCCACCAGTCGCCTTTTGCCCGCCTGAGGAAGTGTCCTATCAATACCTACGATCAGTCGTGGGTGTGCAACCAAAAGCTAGCAAAATTGCCTCCCTGGTGTCAGAGTTTCTAAATATCATTAGTGTGCGAGTGCCTGCGAACTGCACGGCCCCAATCCAGCCTGGTGAAAAGTTGACATCTCCTTGGTTCGGCCTCCCTGCCGGATCCTGCCTTCTCAAACGACCTCCGCTCCGGTCAAATGGGGGTAGTCCAGGGGGTAGTTTAGGGGGTAGTTGTTCATGGGTTAGTCCTGGTGAATTTAAAGATAATAGCAATTCTCCCCCTACATTTAACACAGGTAATGACCCCCCTAGTCTCGCCCATGCAAGTGCTATAAATCCAGCCAATGACTGCAGTGGAAAACCCTGGAACCAATTGCACTTTGGGGTTTATAGATCTTGCGAGCAGTTCATTTCGGCAGCAGCTGGAGCCGGGCACCCTGCTGGAAGCGAGACTAAGTTACCTGGTGCCTTGAAAGAAGTCTTGAGCTTTTTGGCCTCGAAATCACCACAGGAAGTCGCCAGACACAGGTCTGACACCTTGAATTTTTGGTTATCCAGAGCACGAAAGTTGTGCGATGCTGAACGCACCCTGCATGATTCCTTGCATCCGACACTGAAGGCCATCCTAGCACCGAAGCGCCTGCTTTTGTGGAAAGAAATGATGGAGTATTACCATTACCCGGACGTTGCAGTGTTTGATGAAGTGACCTCTGGTATAACCTTGTCCGGTGCCGCGCCTGACGTCCCATTTTTCGAACCAGGTTTTAAGCCTGCCAAGATCACTGAGGAGGAACTGGCGGCATCAGCGAGAGCATCTCGTGTGGCCATGCTTGCTTCCATACGCTCCTCTGGTGATGACGAGATCGATAAAGAAGTTTTCAGCAAAACACAGGATGAGGTTGATTGCGGCTGGTTAGAAGGACCACTGGAAGCGCATGACCTTGAAGAGACGGCCGTTATCAGCAGGCGTTTTGGGATACGCCAATCCTCAGGGGATGTTGTCAAGATACGCTGGATCGATGACTTTACGGCGTCCAATGTAAACCAAACTGTCCAAGTGGAGAACGCCCCAAAGCTTCACACACTTGACGTAGTCGCTGCACTTGGCATGGAACTGCTCCGACAACATGGTGATGTTGAGTGGTTAGGAAAGACGATAGACCTTTCCTCGGCCTACAGACAGCTTGGGGTCTCTCCACACTCACGCTGGGTGTCATATATAGCAGTATATGATCCCTCTTCAAAATCGGCCAAAATTTACTCCATGAAAGCCTTGCCCTTTGGAGCCAGTAGGTCTGTGTATTCATTCCTTAGAGTAGCTCACTCCCTATGGTGGCTCGGTTGTGTTTCCCTCAAGTTTCCTTGGAGCAGCTTCTTCGACGATTTTATAACCTTGTGTAGAAGATGCGAAGTGGCCTCAATGGAGATAGCGACAGAGCAGTTTTTCCGCTTGTTGGGTTGGATGGTCTCAGAGGGTGACAAAAGCCTTCCATTTGCCAGCAGCTTTAAAGCTTTGGGAGTTGAGATTGATTGCTCCCAGTGGATGGCCGGCTTCGTCCTTTTTCGCAACACTCAGAAGAGAATCAACAAGTTGAAGGCCACAATGGAGCAAGCCATCTCTGCAAAGAAGCTCAGCCCTAAATGTGCACTAGTTTTGAGGGGTAGGATGCAATTTGCCAAGAGCCAAATTTGGGGTCGTTCGGCAAAACTCTGCCTGGCTGCCATCACGGCACATGCTTATAGCGGTTGTGGTGAGTCGCTGTCTGATCACGCGATTGCCTGCTTGCAAGCCTTTGTTAGTAGCCTTGTTGCCGCGCGCCCCCGAGAGATAACTGCGGCCTGGGACAAGCCCTTGCTCTTGTTTACAGATGCCAGTTTCAATCCCGAGGACCCCCACTGGCCCTGCGGACTTGGTGGTGTGCTTTGTGACGAAGCTGGCAACCAGATTGCCGCCCTCTCCATATCGCTGACCATGTCCGATCTCAAGACCCTAGGATACCCAGCGAAGTCCACAGTAATTTTTGAGGCAGAACTGCTTGCGTTGGTGCTTTGCGTGAAGCTCTGGAGGAAAGCTCTCAGGAATCGTCCTTGCGTGATGTACGTAGACAACAATGGTACCCGAGATGTGGCTATTAGTGGCAGTGCGAGAACTTGGCCGGGGTCCTCGTTGGTTGCAACTCTCCTTAATCAGGAGGACGCCGCATGCCTCACAGCTTGGTATGCTAGGGTCCCATCCTCAAGCAACATAGCAGATGCTCCCTCTAGGAATTCATCCCAGGGTATCCACGTCAAGTTCCTTTCAGTTGCCTTGGTTAGACCACACCTCGATAAGCTGATAGGTAATCTTGAGAACAGCGGTTAATGTGGGGAGTACAGGTGCCATGACGGCATTGGCTGCTGGATATGTTCTGATGTGATGTGCCAACTTTTTGGCAATGTGACCAATGCAGGTCGTTGAAACGAAAACATGTGTGAAAAATGCAACGATGTGACAAGACCTCGTCGCATCGAATGTGGGCTCCAGCAATGAACGACTTGAGTTTCCCCACGCTGTGTCTCAAAAAAGGAAGCGCGAGTGATTGCAATTTTTTGGATTCAACAGTTTGTCATGTCGTCCGCATGTGCACATGTTGTTTTGTTTGTTTTTGGTTTTCGGGGTTTCCTCTGGATGTTTTATGTAACTTGGAAGGATGACTTCTTCACTTGGCGTCGTAGCGAGTAACTTAAGCAAGCTGTCAGGAACTGATAGCGCCTTAAGTTATGATGCGTGCAAAAATTTTCTGAAAAATTTTTGAGCCAAGTTTTCCTTCACTCTGTGCCTGTGCATGCCCAACCTACTCTCTCTGGGTCATTAATACCCAGCAAAAACCTTTTTGAATCTCTTTTGGACCCTGGTGTCCTTTGCGATGTTTTAACCTTCTTGGTTGCATGTCTTTCCTGCGTCTTCGCGCAAACGCGTTTGAATGTCCAAACCTGTTTTTATTTACTTCTGTTTGCCGGAAACAAACTGTTGGAGATGTTCCAACATCATGGTATGTACCATGTATGTTTGTTCTGTTTTGTTCATGTCCTGGATCTCAAAACAAACGTGAAACGATGTCTGTGAAGTATGTTTGAAATTCAACTGTCAACATGTCACATAATTTCAATTCACAAGTAACGTTTGGTTCCAGGTGACTTGTTTGTCCCGCCCGATTCTCCCACCCCTTTTCATACAGTTCTCCTATGCAGGCACCGGAAATTATCAATTTTACGGTCATGGCGACAGTCGGCGTTGCCTTTTTGCAACAACAGATGACCGACGACACCGCCAACAGGGTCATGCAGTTTGAAAGAATTGTGGGAGCGTGCACGGCCGTATTACAGTTCATCGGTCGTCCTCGCTATTTGGACAGCCTTTCCCAGCTGTGGAGCGGATTAACACATTCGCTCATACTCATGGAAGCATTGTTGTTTCCCGAGCAACCCATCCAAACGAGCTCCCAATTGGCACTCCCGCGAGAAAATATGCCCCTTTCGCACATCCTCGACGACGGCTTCCAGCCCATGGCATATCGCATCCCGCTTGCCATCCAGGCACTCGCGGATTATACAGATTGGTTTCACGACAAATATGATGACCAACTTCATCGTGAAATGTCATCGTTGCTCGACGACTCGATGCTGATCTTTCAAAGCATTCATCAGATCCTGCAGCTACGGCCTGGCACTACCAATGCAGCACAACCAGCGCCTGACACCGGTGGGCATGACACCACACCCGCGCTGCCTATTGCGCTGCCTGACCAAGCCACTCCTGATGACCCTTGGACTACGTGATCGTACAGGTGCCATGACGGCATTGGCTGCTGGATATGTTCTGATGTGATGTGCCAACTTTTTGGCAATGTGACCAATGCAGGTCGTTGAAACGAAAACATGTGTGAAAAATGCAACGATGTGACAAGACCTCGTCGCATCGAATGTGGGCTCCAGCAATGAACGACTTGAGTTTCCCCACGCTGTGTCTCAAAAAAGGAAGCGCGAGTGATTGCAATTTTTTGGATTCAACAGTTTGTCATGTCGTCCGCATGTGCACATGTTGTTTTGTTTGTTTTTGGTTTTCGGGGTTTCCTCTGGATGTTTTATGTAACTTGGAAGGATGACTTCTTCACTTGGCGTCGTAGCGAGTAACTTAAGGATTGGACGGCTGAAGGTCTGAAGGGTGAACACCATCAGAAAGACTATGCGGTGATGGAGATGGAGATCTTTGCGCTGGGGTACCTTCAAAAGGTTGAGAGTGGAATTTTGGAGAAGACCAAACCAACTGAGTACCGCTGGCATGGTCCTGTGAAATGTGAAGAATGGGACAGCAAGGGACGCCTGTTGTACCGCATTAGTGAGATGGTTGTTAAGTTCGTTTGACTGGTCAGGGTCCAAGTATAGCAATCGGGCAGAACATGGTGTATTCGGTATGGTTTTTGGATCCTAGTTTGAAATGCGGAAGGAAAAGAAGAAAGAGTTCCTTTGGCAGCCTGGAGGGTCTGTGTTGCTCATGGGATGAACGAACAGTTTGTATTGCTGTAGGGAGACTGTGACTTTGGATCGTCGTTGTAGTTGTGATTTGAAGATGGCAGAGTTCTTGATTTGTTTTTGCTTTCAAAATATGAGCTGACAAAATGCATTGAAACGTTGAAACTGACCTCAATGCTAAGCATGGGACATGTTTGGACTTGTTGTGAACTGTGTCACATGTTTGCATTATTTGTGCATCAGTACCGCGAAGCCATTTGTTTTGCTGAGTGAGAGTGTGAGTATCTGGAGTTGTACCGTTATGCTCCTTCATGTCGCAAGATGGAAATTCGACCATTGTGCGCTTCCACTTGGAACAGTTGCTCATTGGATGCCATTTCGATGAGACTGCATTTGTCTTCGGTAGCCATCGAGATTCTGCATTTTGGTGAGCTGGGAATGTTCTGAGATGGAGAGTATTTCATTGGATGCAATTTCAGTAACATTGCGTTTCTGACCTATGTTTTTGCTGGGATCTGCGTTTTCAATGAGAGGGTTGTATACTGGTCTACTCATGGACATCCTGATCGAGATTGAAGCATGAGTGAGCTGTAGATTACTGTAATTATGGTTTCAACGTCAGTTGTGACTTTCAACTTCCACCGCTGCGTTTGTGTGCGGCGACAGTCTTACGTGGAAGGATACTGTTACAGTTCCTAGGCCCAGTTGTGTGATCCATTGCAAGATGATGGAAAATGCGGTCTGAGCATTTGCAATTGTTGGTTGGCACATTTCAGTTTTGATGCAGTCATGTGGATTTTGGTTTTAGACGAAACGGAAACACACGAAACGAAGTAAACAATTGAAACACAAACAATTTTTGAGTATTTGTGCATGCTCCTTGTTTTGCAGTTAGATTCTTCTTTGTCAGTTGGTCAGTTGACGAGTGTAGTTTTTTTGTGAAAATGACTTGTTGAAGGGTTCTTGCAAAACCACGGAAACAGGTTCATTTCCAGAACACCTGCATGCTTGTCAACGGATTTGTTTGTTGGATTGGTGCTGCATGTAGCAGGGAGTGCACGATGAACTCATGAGAGCTTGCTTTGGTTTTGGGATGGTGACTGTGCTGATGTCATGTAAAGAGGGACAGTCAGTTTTCCCTATTTTTGCTGCTTTGGAAGTGAGGCCAGATTGTGTTGCATGGTGGAACTTGTGATACTGGTTCGCAAAATTCTGGTATGCTGGTGGCGTCCAGAATTTTGGGAAACAGTCTTGTGAATGATTTGTGTTGTTTAGTGACTTGTGTTGTTTGGCATGTCTTTCATGTTGGTATGATGGAAATGGAAGAATGCGGCTCTACATTCAACAGGGATTGTCTGCCCGTGTCGTCCAAGCCTTGCATCGTAGACTCGAGAGGGTAGTCAGCATGGCAGGTGAAGGTGGACCCCACATTCATGGTGTGCCAGGGGAAGGTGAACTCCGTGGCAATGATGCGGAAGGAGACCGAGCTGACCGATCGAGATCACCAGCTCGAGCCGCGTTGGGAGCCCCTGGAGCCGCGTTGGGAGCCCCTGGAGCCGCGTTGGGAGCCCCTGGAGCCGCGTTGGGAGCCCCTGGAGCTGCGTTGGAAGTCCCTGGAATACCAGCTGCAGAAGGCCGTGATGTGGAGGTTCCTCCAAACCCTGAGGATGTCATTGAGGATACCATTGGGAATCCCGAGATTCCGATGATGATGGCTTCAAAGGCCTTGGCGCAGAGTATTCTGGCATGCTCCCGCCGAATTGCAGCCGTGTCGGAAGAGCTGAACCAGGCCATGGAAGGGTACAATGAAGGACGCCTGGAATTAGTGAAAAGCCTGGGAAGTATCAAAGAGCAGCTTGCTCTTCATGCACATGCGGCAACGGCGATGGGTAGTACCGTTACTCATCAAAGCAACGAGGTGAAAAAGCTGCTCGCTGCTTTTGACAAGTTCAGTCACATAGCCAAATGGTCACTGAAAGGCAACAATACCCTTGAAGATAACATTGGCTCTGTGAAAGAAGAAGTGGGAAATCGAGGGGAGAAAATAGAACAGGCCATCAAGGTAGGCCTTGGAGAGGTGACTGGACTCCTTCGAAATCTCATCCGGGTGATCGGAGAAAAGGGTGAACCAGATCCTTCGACGGCCCCAGGGATGCCGATGCCTGAAAGGATGGAAGGTTACCCATCCTTCCCGCTTCCGAATGTTCCAAGCGGAGTTGGACCGGTGGGAACTCCTGCCACACCTGGTATGGCTGGAATGACTGGGAACACGGTTCCATCATCCGTGCATGAACATGCCCCGAAGGGGGCGTCTGGACATGGATCCTCTGCAGGCGGAGTGCCAGTGCATGGAGCCCCAGGAGCCTCGGCATATGGACTGCCGACTAATGTGCAGCCACCACAGGTGCCGCCTCCTGCAGCGCCATCAGTGACTATGCCAGCAGGAGTGATGACACCGCCTGCACTGCCTGAGTCCCTGTTTGTGGGCTTCTGCCCTATCAACCCTGGGGATCAGAGGCCGGCCATGTCTTTGCATCCTGGGCTGACGACGCCAAGCCAACGGCAAGGGGCTATCATGTCGAAAGATGCAACCAGCGGTGAAGTCCGCACGTTATCCCCTACGCCATACAAGGGAGCCCAAGTGAGTGCCCTCATATCGCTTTGGGCACCAGGCGGCCTGGCCATGTTGCGCGATGGGCAACAACAATGTCGTCGGGTGTATCAATAGAGATGCTGGTGCCGCCCTGGGATGACATCTGAGAGAGGCCTGAATATTTTTTTGTGAAGGATTAGCAGTTTTCTTTGCGCCAGAGAGAATAGCTAGTTTCGGCTAGCTCGAGGTTCACTCTGGTGCACCATTGCTATGACTGTGTCTGTGATTCAGACCTCCTGCACTGCAAAAGGGGGTGAGCCTGCAAGGTTTGATATTGCTTGGGATGAGTCAGCTTTGGATTGGAACGGTGTCATGTTTGCGTTGTCCTTGGACATGCTTGTGAATTTGGGCATGTTTGTGAACTTGCTTATGAATTTGGGCATGTTTGTGAACTTGCTTGTGAACTTGAGCATGTTTGTGAATTTGTTGTGAACTTGTGCATTGTGATTGATTCATTGTTGAGTGTGGTTTGTGTTTATCTGCCGCCGTTTTCCAAATGATGACAAGGCCAGACCTGATTCTTAATTGAGGAGAATCAAAGTAGGTCCAGGCCAAACGTCTGATGGAAACCCTTGGAAGGTTTTGTTTTTTGATTTTGAGCGTCTTGTGATTGATTTGATTATGATATCAGTGGATTGGACATCCCTGAATTGAGATACATGTCAGTGTTGTTGAAATTGCTCTTGATAGGTTTGCGCATCTTGATGTCAGTGGAATGGATTTCC
The DNA here is from genome assembly GCA_947184155.2 of Cladocopium goreaui. Classification (NCBI taxonomy): domain Eukaryota; class Dinophyceae; order Suessiales; family Symbiodiniaceae; genus Cladocopium; species Cladocopium goreaui. Next base: position 72,385 of record CAMXCT020000459.1, read on the forward strand.
CTGGCGTTGTGAACATGTTCGTAGGTGGTGATTGTGAAGTTGCTTAGGTAGTTGTTTTCTTTGTTTGAACATGCAATAGATCAACTTTTATGATGGCCAGAATTCATTTGAGGTTTTTGAAGGTTGATGGACTTTATCTCAAAAGGGGGACAAGGTCCAGCCTTGGAAGTTTGCCCTGAGCTTAGTGCATCTCATGCCTAGCGTGCCCGAAACTTAGAACGCTTGGTATCTAAGGTGTTCCAAGCTTAGTGTATCTAGTCTATAACTTGTCTGAGACCGAGTTTGCCTGGTGCATCAATGTATTCGTGTTCAAAACTTTGATACCACGAATATGGTTTTGGACTGTGAGTAGTTGAGGCTGATGACAGTTTTGCTTGTCTGACGCGTTTATCTTCCATTGGAGGATGCGGATTAGCTGAAACAGTCGGCCTTGGTTTTGTGTTGACTCCGACAGTGCTTCGTCTGTCTCCGTCTTGGATCTCGTGTGTGTGTTGTTGGTGTTTGTTGTTTGTTCTAGGGATCCACAAACAGCACTGTAGTTGATCGTGAATTGACGCCATGGTCTCTTTGGTCAGCCGATGGATTCTGAAATGGTGATGTTGACTGGTTGAGGATAGATGAGAGCTGTGCCCATGGAGACGTCTATAGAGTATTGCTGACATCAGCATTGGCGATGGTTGTGGGTATGGATGGACTGTTTATTTAAGATGAGCGAAGTGTTGGAGGAACAACCGTCTATCTCTTGAGGATCAGTTGATTTTCGAAGACAGTTATATTTTTTTGGAAACTTCGAATGCATCTGTAGAAGAGTTTATACTTCATTTTCCTGTTGAGGTGCTTAGAGCATCGAAGTCTCCTGCCGAATACGATGTATTCTATGAGTTTGACCTTGAAGGTATGGCGAAGTTCATACTGGATATACATCTGAGTATGTATAGAGAGAGAAATGAATGTCATGTCGAAAGGGGGTGTGGAAGTTTGGACCCTTGTGGGTGCAACTTGGCATTGGAGCGACCTGACTTTCATTGAGCCTTCAGTGGTGAAGCTGGACTATGGAAGATGTCTACAGTCGAATCGAGCGGTTTCGTTATTACTTTGTAGTATTTGAGATTGCAGGAGTTGGTTCGAGATATCGATCTATGAATCTGAGTGAATCTACATGAAGTTCAGGACACTTTGTGTATAGTGTGAAGCCTTATTTGGCTTTATGACTCGAAGCGAATGCTTCCAGAAGCATTCGCTATGCAGTTGAGTCGAGATGTTATGACTCCATCGATTTCGGAAGCTCTTTGACCTCTTAGAGGTGTATGAATCCGACTGAGATGTTCTTTTGGATCATCCATCTCGATTCTTGACATGGCTTCGTACATCTGAGATGTTGATGAAGCCTGTTTTGTTACCACTTGCGAGTACTTGAGATACCTTGGCATTGTGAGGACAATGCCTACGTATCTTATTTGAGGTACTCCGGCATTGTGAGGACAATGCCTACGTACCTTATTTGAGATACTCCGGTATTGTGAGGACAATGCCTACGTATCTTCCTTGGCCTCTGGATATTTGATCTGGAAGTCTACTTTGTGATCTTTGCATCTGTGGCCTACAGCTGACGTTTGGTTATTACAGTAAGCGAACTACTTTAGCGCTATGACTGGTTATGACTGGACATTGGCTGGAAAGTTAAGCAGATCATTTGAGTATGTGAGATACTCCGTGAGGACAATGCCTACGTATCTGGTTTAGCCTCTGGGTGCTTAATCTGGAAAGCTGTATTATGATCTTTATGCCTCTGACTTGCTGCTGACTTTTGGTTGTGACAGTAAGCGAACTATGTTAGCGCTATGACTGTTTACGACTGGATATTGGCTAGGAAGTCGAACAGAGTATTCTATTCTCCTTGGTAGTTTGGAACTATGAGAACACATCTCTATGTGAAAGACTGTTTTGGAGATGGAACATGAGGTTCCTATGTTGCTCTGTATTGCGAGAGGATTTTGTATAGGAATTTGACTGGAACATTTCGTTCTTAACTAGCCGTGTGACTAGTCTAGACGTTTGGTAGAGACTAGTAACACCGGCTAGCTGGTTACTTGCGTTTGAATGAGAACCAGTTTGATTTGAGAACTTTTGGAGATGTTTCTGATGTTTTTGTGACTAGGTGATTTGTATATCATAGCAGTTCGGAATTGTTTCAACAACCTTTAAGGGAAGGTTGTGTGTTGGAAACCTGGAATCGAGTTTCCCAGTTGAGACATCGGCTCAAGGGAGTGGTGTCGAATGTTCCGAAGCGAACTGAACTGCAGTATCACTTAGGGCATTGGAAACAGTAGCCACACTTGGACTTTGTTGCTTCCCTTTGGGTTTGTGGCTGTGTGCCTGCCCTGGATCTTGTTGACCTGTCCTGTTGTGTGGCGTCTGGAGAGAAAAGAGGGAGTCTGACGTGCACTTAGGAGTCGGGGTGGAACAAGTTCCTTTCTTTGACTTTGTAGGGAAGTAAGTAACTGCGGAGTTGCAAACACAGTAGGTGTTCACTTCTGGCGTAGTGATCTAACGAAAGCGTTGACTTGGGTACACGAGAGGTGTACTTGGGTTTACGTTTTTCACAGATACATAGTCCTATGCACAGTCACGCTCATCAAGAAAACCAAGCAAAACACCAAGAAACAAAGAAACAAAAACTAAAAACAGCACCAAACACAAACAGAACACAAACACACAAAAACAAAAGCAAACAAACCAAAAAACAACACACACCACAGAGCAGTGACGTGACAAGTTCCAGTTTATGGGTGAAAAAGATCGATTAAAGCAAGAGGTGAAGCTTAGTATCATCTCGGTGCATGCAAAATGACATCTTGTGTGCCATTGATGACGCTGGCCCATACAATAAACAAAAAACAAGACACGCCACAAAAACACCATGGGCCAATTCAGAGGGTGTGGGAAGCAACAAAGCTCAATGCGGAAACCAGGGATCCCCCCAGCCAGGATCCCCGAGATCACAAAGAGCAGCCTTCACGGCATGACATTCACCTGACACTTTGAAGCAAACACCGACAACGCCGGGTCGCAACGAAAGTGGTGAGAATAACTAACGCAGTGAAACTGGAGAGTGAAACATGATCTAATGTGAAAATGACAGCAATAGCTACGGCACTCAGGGCACCCTCAGAGTCCGCTCAGTTGTTCTTTTTCTAGCATCAGCATCAGCAGGATTGCGGTTTGCGGGGAGTGTCACTTCACTAGTGCTCCTGCAAGTTGTCTTCATAGTATGGGAGATTGTGCTCGTCATCAGTGCGTGGTGATATCTGTGCATTGAGTTCTTCCAATGACGTGCTGGCTCCTTTGGCTGTATGATCAAGAAGCAGTATGGCTTTCTGCGCTTGAGTTGCTTCGTAACTGGCAGATATTGTACAACTATCCAAAAAACAGCCAATCTGGCGGAGTTGGGGTATGGCCGCTTCAAGGTCAGTGACCCTCTGGGATGGGATGTTTTGTATGCCTTGAAGCTTCTGGCATGCCTTCTCCAGAAGTTTGGTGGCATCATCGACTTCACTGGTAGTGACCTGGCATAGGGTCAGTTGAGTAATGGACTTTGCAAGGCGATGTACAGCGGAGTCGGTCGTTCCATACCTCTGGGCGAAGCTGTACACAGGGTCTTCAGTAGACGTAGGGCCGCTGGGCGTCCAGTTCATCACTCACAGTGTTGCAACCTTTGTTGAGGAAAGGCATGGGGAAGTGTGGTGAAAGTCATTTGGCCGGTCACACATGGTTGAACGAAGATCAAACGGCGACGGGCACCATGGCTAGATGTACTTTGACATCGCGCTACGGTAGTACAATAAGTTAGGTTAAACAAAACAAACAAACTCCCTTAAAAAGGTTATTATAACCACTCCCCACCGCCTCCCTTTCCATACTGACCCAGGCATGCTTACTACAACAGTAGCTACAGTGGATAACCATGGGTACCCCATGGTGACAGAACTTCAGAACCACGGTCTTAAAAGGCTAATATCATGCCAACCGTGGGTACCCCACGTTTAGCTCTAGTAGCTTACTGAAACTGCACGGACTGACCGGTGTAGAATTCATCACGGCTACCGGAGCTACTGAATGCGGCATTTGCTGTGGAAGTTTGTACCCTTGTGGGGTGCAACTTGGCATTGGTGCGACCTGACTTTCATTGAGCCTTCAGTAGTGAAACTGGACTATGGGAAGGTGTCTACAAACAGGCTTAAGTAGTTTCGGTATTCCTCTGCGGTACATAGAGCTACAAGAGATGATTTGAGATATCGACCTGTGAGTCTGAGTGAATCTACACGGAGCTCAAGCTACTTTGAATACAGTTTGAAGCTTTATTTAGCTTTATGACAATGGACGAATGCTTTCAGAAGCATTCGCTAGACAGTTGAGTCGGGATGATGCGGTTTCATCGATCTCGGAGATTCCTTGACTCCTTATGGGAGTGTGAATTTGACGGAGATGGTATTGGAATATCCGTTTCGATTCTTGACGTTGCTTCAAACATCTGAGATGTTTGTGAAGTCCTTTGACTACCTCTTGCGGGTATGTGTGATACTTCAGCATTGTGAGGGCAATGCCTACGCATAGTATTCGACATCTAGGTATGTGATCTGGAAGTCTGATACTCCGGCATTGAGAAGACCTCTGGGCCAGTCTGTGCTACAACTTGCCCGGTGCGCGCTTTGTACAGTCCTGAAGGCAGGCACACGTATGTGGGAAAGGGTGTGCGATCAGCCGCGTAGGCATACAGGACAACTTCGGGAAAGGGAAGATGCTGAACGGGGATCCATTTGTGTTGTTTGGCTAGGCCTGTTTTGACTTCCGGAAGGCGATCTCTGTTCAGCCAGCGAAGGTCTGACCCTCGAACCAATATGAGACGGTATCTCGCTCGCTTCACTTCGTTAGCTTGCTGATCGTGGTATTGATTGGCAATTGCAAGGGGAGGGAAATCCCATGCTGGCGCGGAATTCAGTGACCACCTGCTTAGCTGTGCAAGATTCTCTTGTTCCGGGTCAGCATTGAAGTCAGGCCAGCCCCATGTCGTCTCTCCTCTGCGAAGGCCCCGGATGCCATATGCTATGGTCGCGACCACCTGTGCCATGCCCATGAGCCCCATCATGTCTAACGGGGAGACAAGCAGGGTCAGCGATTTGGACCGGGTAAGTCCTACAGTGCTTCGGCCGAGGCAGTCTTCCGTATCTTCCGTAGGTGACCCATTGGAGTAGTATTTGGTGTTCAGGAATCCGATACTTGGCTGAGCTACAATTGATACCTGTGCTGTTCCTCCTGCTGAGTTGGCTATTGTTTCTACGCGTAGAGTGCGGGCGTAGTCCTTCTTGAGCACAGAACGGTTCAAGTTGTTTTTGTGGTCTGTTGCCGTGGTCATTACGAAAAGCCCATCTGCGAATCCAGCATTTTTGGGGAAGGGGTAGAGTACCTCTGAGACGAGCGTTTCTAAGTCTGTTGCTACTAGGCCGTTGATTCTAGCATTGGTGTCCCAAAGGACGAATTGAAACCCCGGGGGTCGGTCTGGAAGGCTTCCGGAGGCGAAACTTCCCAGCTCCCACATTTCATTGATGAATCTGCAGAGGTCGGGGTACCGAACTGCCACTACTGAGTGGTATGTCACAGGACTGACTCTTGAACTGGAAGGGAGCATCAACCCCCAGGCATGGATGTCGCTCACTCCGGCGGTCTGAGAGTTTAAGACTGCTTGGATGTCGCCAGCCATAGGTAGGAGGGTAGCTGCATGCTGCAAGGTCCAGGCAAGGCGTACCAGTGATCGTGGGAAGTTGACCGTTGTGCCTTCCAGCAGTTCTGCATCCACAAAAGTGGAGGAGTGTCGTTGCACATGTGGCTGGGCGGCTTCAAATTGGGTTCGCAAGCCTGGGAGAACGGTGTTGGCCACTCTGAGGTCTTCCGTATCTTGTGGCGAAAGTTGGCTTGTCCATAGCTGACCTAACGTGTGCTGGCCTCGACGAAGTATTTGACTGAGAGTAGCCAGGCCTTCATTGGACGAACCGTCCAACAGCCGGATCATTGCATCTGCAAGGTTAGCTGGCATATAATAGTGTCGGTCACTTCGCAGCCCATGTTTTTTGGACAACAGGAGTTGTCGAGATCGCTTCGCATTGCGGGCTGCACGATCAATGCTGCCGGGTGTTTGCTCCGAGTCTCCTGTCCACAGGACTAGGGGTTGCTGTTTCAGCAAGCTGATGGCTGCAATTTCCCGGTCAGTACCATATTGCTGGCCTTCATCAATGACCATGAGGGAAAGCTCTTGCATAAAGCCACTCATTGTGGACCATTGCGTGGTGAGGTCCTGGGCTACAGTACCTCCTGTGGCTAAAATTAACTGGCACTTGCTCAGCATTTGCCTTCGTTCTCTTGGATGGATGTCGAATTTGGTGTGGGAGTAACTGCTCTTGTTACGTTCTTGGTCCCCCACCAACCTCCCTATGCGCCCAAACACCCCCGACGGGGGGTCGAGCCATAGGAGAAGGTCGGCAAAGGATCTAGTACCCGAGTTTTCTTTGCAGACGAACAATATTTTGAGACTGTCAGTGGCATCAATTTCAATTAAGGCCAGGATGAGGATTGCCATCGACTTTGACTTGCCTGCGCCGAAGAGTCCTTGAATACACAGATCTAACCTATTGGTGAGCAAAGCCATTGTCACTGCACAAAGCGTGCCCAAGACATGTCCATCTAGTTCAGCAGCGAAGGAGGGTGCAGTGGTGCGGGTCCATGGGTGGGTTTCACCTTCCACGTGACATGGAATCAGTGTTTGTGGTTTTGTTGTGTCGGTGTTTCTGCCTGCGCGATTGCTGGTGGCTCTCGGTGGTTGCCGTGCTCCTTTCTGTGGGTGTTTGGGCCCCTCTGTGTCTGTCTTGTTTGTTTGGCTGTTGTAGGCTCCCCTCCCTGCCGATTGTTGCTTCCCTTCCCCCTGCGGTTGGTCCCGTGTGGCGCCCTGGCCCAGTTTGCACGCTGGTCCCTCCCTCTGGGTATCTGGCTGCTTTTTGTGACGGCCTGGTTGCCCTGCTTTATTGCTGAGAGTGTGGTTGTGCTCTGTCGTCCTTTCTGTTGTCTCATGGCAGCAAAGGCCTTTGGCCCTGTGTGGGGTTGTTTTCCCTCTACACCATGATGCATGTGTTGTTGGGGTGCTAAGTATTACCATGCTGAGGTATTCATCTTTGATGATCCAGGTCCCCCATTGGACACCGCTAAGCTTCACTATTGCTATTCTTTAGCAGTAAGTGCGGCCTACTCCGCTCCTGTCCTCCTCTGCCTTCCCGGCACCCCCCTCTCGCTCCTGTTGTGGTTGTGTCGTGGTTTGTTGCTTGTTGGTGCCCTCCGCTTCTTCTGGCCATCTCCCCTGCCCTCACTTAGGTGCATGACGTCTGGAGCTTAGATGGGTGCGTGAGTGTTTTTGTTTCTGTTTAGGGTCATTTCGATTTTGGTTACTGTTTGAGTGGCAAGGAAACAGTTGTTTTTGTTATCACTAAGGTGACTAAGGACGGAACTCTTTTGGCGCCCCCCAGGGCCCGTGCTTTTGCCCCTCTTCCTGTGCTCTGCCCTCCTCCGGGGGTTTTATTTAGGGTTTTTGTACTTGAATTCGTTTGTCTTTTCTGAGTTTTTACTGGGTGTCCTTTGTCCGGTGGCTCTGGGTGGTTGGGTATGTCTATCCGAGAGGGGCGGTAGGTAGCCGGCCGAAGCCATGGACCAGGCTGCGCGGCTGCGCTGCAGTGAGTCTCACTGGAGCAATCCAGTGATGCTCCCTGTAGGACTGCCTGGGGCGCCCGCGAGCAGCATAAGTCTGCCTACATGGTTCGTCAGTTAGTGGACGGGATTTAGTGATTCTGCAGCCTGCCTATTCTATGGGTGAGTAGCGTTACGGATTTGGATGCACTACATTCGTCTACTTTGCATACTGCAACGCACTGCAGGTCTTTCAGGGACGATGACATCCTGAAATGTCTTGAACAGTTCTGTGGTTGGCACGTTTAGCGAACCTGCAACAACGAAAGCAACGCTGCCGGAGGTAAAGTGATATAGCGAAACTGTTGGTTACAGTCATGTCAATTTTCGGCTCTCTTTTGCTGTCCGAGTGTGGATTCATCGCCTCGTTTGGCTTCATGCTATCTGCACGATCGAAGACATTATTGCATGCTTTTCAGTTTTGCGAGCGTTGCCTACTGCTGAGGAGTAACTGGCGGAGCTCAATCACTTTGCAGGTTTACATTTCTCCCCTATGAAACTAGGGGCCCTGCACTACATTTGCTATGGCAGTATGGAAGTTTTTCACTGGCCTGCGAAGCTTTCTGTGCGCCACCACCGTCTGCCCCCCCTACTGGGGGGGTACCTGGCACAGTGACCACCACGACATTCTTGCTCACGGTAAATATAGTGTAACGACTATGTCCATGGAGGCCTTCTGGACAAGCTGATTTGAGAGGACGCTGAGAGAGGCATAAGTTGTAGCCCCGTGTTCTTGTACAGCTTCGGCACATCTATGTCAGTGTAGACAGGCAAACCGTTTAGGCCTTCAGGTCTGCTCGAATGTCGTGGTATTTAATTCATTTTCGCATGGTTTTGAGAGTGATACAGTGGTCAAACCACTGTGTCCTTTGGCAAATCTTTTTTGTGGGTGTTTTTGTTTGGGCTCCGGCCCCTTTTGTGTGTCTGGTTTGTTGTTTCTGTTGACGAAACGCAAGTCTGGCTGGGGGATTTGCGGGTCGTCTGGCTGGTTGGTGTGTTGTTTTCTGTTTGATGTGATTTGCCCTCATTTTTGGACCTGTTACGGTCCTTGTACAAATTGCATTCTTCTGCTTATGCTCATGTAAGGACCGAGCCATAGTGCGACATCGGCCACACTCGAGGAAAAAAAAAATTAGCTTCACACAGTCGTGAACACCGCCTCACGGCAAGTGGAAAAATCAATTGATCGGGAGTACCTGTATGGCTATGCAGCGGACGGCTATCGCTCGCCTCTGTGGCTGTGTGTTTACCATGGATCTCCAGCCCTCGTCCACCGGCTCTGAGGCAACAAGATACATTTTCATCAGGCCATTGAGGATCGGAGGATATTAATTATACCGGGCATCCATTACTTTGACGCCGACCGGCTGCAACCACAGCTATTGCAGGCTCCTGCCTTACAAATTCACCTGCGTGCGAGTCATCTGGCAGGACCTGAAGGGGCTGGTGAGGTTGTCGAAGATCCCTCGTCGGATGAAGAGCGAGCCACCACTGACGGGGAACCTGAGGTGGAGGCGGCAGCTGAAGATGCAGATCTTCCTCCGGAAGAACCATGGTGCCCACCGATCCCGGACGCACCTGATGATCCCACGGAAATGGAAATCGCAGGTGCTGCTGACAAGCTGGAAACCATGATGAATAGTTCTCAACCTCAGGCCAACATCTTCTTCCAACCGAACAGCCTCGGTGCTTTACCATCCCTGTGGCTCCAAGCCAAACTCACCATTTCGTTGACGTCCATACAAGACAAGTTTGCCCGCCTTTTTATGTCAGGCAGTCAAGCTCACTGACAGAATGCCCCGGGGCTGGACTTGGAGCTGGATGAGGATTTCCAAGCACCCAACTGCTTCACCGAACTCATTCGTGGGTACACGATGGGAGCAGTTGAGCCTTACACCATGATGGGTCTCCAACCTACTGGAGCCACGCGAGTAACTTTGGAAGTCATCATACCATCACCAACAGGATTGACTCCAGAAAAGTGGAAACAGACGGTTACGTAAGAAAACGCCAGAGGCTGTAATGAACTGCGGCTCCGTGCCGCAGAGCAGGAAAGGCTGAATCCTGTCTCCTTTGCAATTGGGAACAGCTGGACTGACACTCTCCGAGCTGATAAACAACATTACCTTGAATATACTACACGGGGTATGACGTAGCGACCCCCCCCTCACTTAGGCGAGAGAAGTCTGGAGTTCAGCTCTCTTTGGGGGTGTTCTCTGGTGTGTCTACTGAGTTGTTTGATGTTGAAACATTTGGCAAGGAAAGAGCTTTGCTTACTAAGGTGACTGAGGCCTGGAGAGTCTCGGCGCCCCCAGGGGCTCCTTTTTTATTTCTCTTCCTATGTCTCTCTCCTCCTTGTTTGGTGGTGGGTTTTGCGACCTGAATTCGGTTTTGTCTTTTTCGTGATCTTCTTGGGTGGGACGGATGTCCGGTGGCTTTGCCTGGTCGGTATTGTTTTGTTCTGAGAGAGGCTGTAGGTTAACCGGCCGGAGCCATGGACCAGGCTGCGCTGCAGTGAGTCTCATTGGAGCAAGCCAGTGGTGCTCCCTGTAGGACAGCCTGGGGCGCCCGTGAGCAGCAAAAGTCTGCCTGCATGGTTCGTTCGTTGGCGGATGAGAATCGGTGACTCTGCAACCTGCCCACTCAGGGGGTGAGTGGTACTTGTTTTGGATGACACTGCTGACTTCTACTTCGCATACTCCAATGCACTGCAGGTCTTTTAGGGACGATGACACCCTGGAATGTCCTGAGCAGTTCTGCGATTGCCCCTTGTAACGAACCCTGCAACAACCAGTGTTACGTTTACGAAAGTGAAGATGGTGTGACTAGCCAGTTGCGACGAAGTCATATCGTTTGCTGCACGATTTCGCTGTGTAAGTGTGGAGTCATCATACCCTATGGCTCCATGCTCTTTGCATGTCTGCTGATTTCTCTTGCATGGTTTCCTTCCATTTGAGCTTTGCCTACGGCTGCGGATTACCACCGGCAGAGCTCGATCATTTGGTCAGGTGTGCACATTTTCCCCTATGAAACTAGGGGTGCACTCTGTTTTTTGAGATGCAATTACCAAGCAACTTGAACATGTGAAATTCTTGGAGCCTAGCAGACCACGTGAGTTACGCCCGTCCTCCAGTGTAGTCTGGTACATCCAGACAGATGCTTCCTTCGAGTCATCTGATGACTCTACCTTTGCTGGGATTGGTGCAGTTTTGTTCGACCCTTCAGGGAAGCCTGTGAAGTTCTTCTCAAAAGGCGTTGACCTAGAGTTTGATTCATGCTTTGAACCCAGCTGGCAAAAAGTCTGTGAATTCTTTGCGCTATTCTGTGCGGGTAGAGACCCCTCAGGTGCTGTTGTGACTTATACTGATAACAACGCTGTCAGAGATGCTTTGATTGCTGGCCACACGGCAAACAGCTTGGCTAGGAAAATTCTTATTGCTACGCTTGGTTTGGAAAGTGAACTTCAGTTGACACCGTGGTACTAGAAAGTGGGGAGAAGATCAGGCCACAGTTGCATCCCATCATTGCAAAAAGGCGTGAGCGTGTTGGATTCAGCTTGTCTACATATTGCCTGTGCATTCACTCAGATCAGCTTGTTTCAATGCATTCACCTTGTCTTCATCTTGTGCTTGGCCACCAGCGGTTCCAAGGCCCATAAAGTACATTCATTGTTTTGGCTGATGTGGTGTTCTGGATGCTGGCGAAGAGAATTGGTTGGTTGACTTTCTTTCAGCAGAGTTCTCTAGTGAACCTTGCCACGGAATGCCACGGAGACACTTGTTGGCAGGGGTCTTCCGTATCCCTTAAAAAAAATACATGGTTTCCTCCTCATGTTCGTGATTGTCCTTGTCATCATCTTAGTCCCCATCCTCATCCTTTTCCTCATCGTTTTCCTCCTCATTTTTTTCCTCATTTTCATGTTCATTTTCATCATCATTTTCCTTTTCCTTTTCATCCTCATTTCACCATCATTTTAATCTTAATATTCATCTTCATTTTCATCGTCACTTTCATCATTTTCTTCATCGTCATTTTCAGCCTCGCTTTCATCCTCATTTCCATCCTCCTTTCCACTTCATTTTCATTTTCATTTTCGTTTTGATCTTCGTGTTCATCTTCATCTTCATTCTCATCATGATCATGATCACAATCATGATTATGATCACCATCACCATCACCATCACCATCATCAAAACCATAACCATCACCATCTTCGTTATCGTCATCGTCATCATCATCATGATCAGCACGATCATCACCATCATCATCATCATCAACATCACCATCATCATCATCATCATCATTATCACCACAATCGCCCTCACCATCGCCATCGCCACCGGCTGCCATCACCATCGTCATCACTATCATCATCACCATCAACACTATCACCACTATCACCACTATCACCATCATCATCATGCTGATTTTCCCCAGCAAACAAACACCAGGACAACCATGTTTTTGCGGAAACATCTAAACAACTGCATTATGTTTGTAATTTTTGCGCCAAAAGGAGGCGGATGAGGCAGCATTGGATGACTCTAAATTGTGTAACAGGCCCCGACCAAAGATCTGTTCTTTTAAACACTTTTCGGAGAAGACCAGCCATCGCATATGTTACCGAGACTTCCCTTTTTTCCCTATGTAACAAAATGCATGCATGCCCCTATTTTTCCAGGATTCAAAATTTGTACTTCAAATTCCCTGGTCAAGCAGAATCTACCTTTCGTCCACCCCAGTCCTCTCAAGTTTATTTGCAGGCAGAGACGCAGTTTCGCACATGTTCTTGGCTCAAGGGTTGTCTGCAAATTTGGCAGACCACGAATTTCCAATGAAGCCGTGGTGTGGGCCTTAGTTTTTCCAATCATATTTTAAGATCACAACGGAGTTCAGACTGTGCATGCAATCACCCTAAATGTGGCAATGATTGCTGCATTTCCACATGTCAAGGCGAGATGAAGGACTGCCCGGATGGGCAAAACTCAGTTTTTTCGAACTTGCAGTGCTCACGGCACTGCCTTGGTTGGTCGGAGTTCTCATGAGTTTCTTGGCAGCCTTTTTGGCAGTGGCCATGTGTCAGAGCGTCGACGGATTATTTTAAAATGAAAATATGGGAGGTCCTTCGCATGTTCTGAAACGCAAGGGCTTAATGAAGTGAATTTTGTTTTGCTGTCACGTTGACTTCTCGAATTTCGATTCCGTCCAACAAAGGTTATTTGTTTGCTTCCACATATCATGATATGCCAGTTTCAGTATGGCTTGTTGCCCTGGCATTATTCGCGGCGTGCCTGTGGCATGCTCGGCATGAACCCGGAACTCATCACTGGCACAGTGTTCTGCCGATCTCCTGCATGGCTGGTGTCGCAGTCTCTTGCATTCTGGGTTTGGTCGCCTACAGACACCCGGTGTGACACATCGCATTTTGATTTGTCACAAATTTATATATTTTTTTTATTTGAGTGATTTCTTGCATTTAACAACTGGTGATAGTGCCAAGTGTCCCGTTTGACCAGGAAATTTTTATTCGATCTATTGGCTTTACCATGACAGCCATGCCTATGCCAACGTGTTACCTTCTGAGCCTGCAGCGGGCTACTTAGACGCTGGAAAACTCGTCTTTGCCGAAGAGGCCCATATTGATGCCCGAAGAGGCATGGGTTTCAAGGACAGAGATGTTGAAATTGAAATATACTGAAATACGGTCAATTGCTACAAGGAATGATATGAAAATTGAAGCAATAACAATTTGTTCTGGTTTTTGGCAGATCATTTCCGGATGTATTTGCGCATGAATGAAACAGGCGATATCCTTCATGGGGAAACTTAATAACCATTTTTGTTCTTCTAGAAAACCTTCTTCACATTTTCCTCGATTGGTTGTCATCAACTGTTCTTGGCATGGGATTTAGTGATTGCAAATTTGTGAAAATTTTCTCCGATTCTCCCCCTTGGGCCTTTTGTTTTTTCTCAATTCCTTGGTGAAAGTGAAGGATGGTTCCACCTACTGCGTAGCCCCGATCGTAGATGCTGCCACTAGCTCTGTCCAGTTTTGGGCTGCTGGTGTGAACTGCTGCAGCCGTGGGAACTTCGAATGTGATGATGCTTGGGATGAGAAAGCGCATGCTGGTCTAGTGCTGAGACAACATTCATGGCACCCGCAGTGCCTTGCTTTCAGTTTTTTTGTTTAGGGGGATTGTCTGTGCAGTTTGAATTCCAAATGTCCGTGTGATGATGTCAGCTTAGATAGGGGGTTTCGGATTTGTGACAAGAGGAAAAATTGCTGCATGGCAATCTGATACTTTTTTCCTCCAGCTGACGACAATTACGTGATGGTCATTTTCTTGCGAAAAACATTGGAGTTGGGGAACAGATTTCGATTACGAACTGGATTTGCAATATTTGTCTATCTTCACGCTTGTTTGACTTGGTGCTCAGCCGCAATCTTGCCACACTTTTTGGATATGAGCACAATCAAACAGCAAAACAAAAATGGAAACATGCACATAACCATCACAGTCATAGATACAATGGACGGAAATGTACAGATTTAGGGATGTTGATTTACTTTTAAATTCAACATTGTTTTTTATCATTCTTGTTTATGTTGTTTATCTTCCTTGAAGTCCTCCAGAGAGCCTCCAGTTCCTTGAGGTATGCCTTAGCTGTGAAACAAGCTGCAGCTGCCTTTGGCCTCGCCACAGCCAAGAATCCCATCTTCGTGGAGTGGGTGGTGGATCCTGAGAAGGTCCGGCTCGGTCCGACACCGTCCGACTCCGTCCGACTTCGTCCGACTCCGTCCCAGGTGTTCTCTTTTGGCCTTTGGTAGGTCGAGTTCGGTCCCGAGACTAGAGTCTTATAGAACTTATAGTCTAGAGATGTCTAGAGGCAGCCATGCCATGAATCCTTATGAATCACTGCTCATGGAACACTGGTTCAATATGGTTCAATTTACAAAAAGAGAAGGATTGGGTGTGCAGAAAACAACTTCTGCAGTTTGGTGCGGCTCCTGACCTTCAGGTTGAAATGAACTACTGGATGCTTGGCAACGGCATTCTCATTGGCTCTTGTCTCATTTCCTTGGTCATCTCTGCCCTAGTGATCCTTGGACAAGCATGGTTGAAACTTGAAACACATGTCATTCTCGCACGTTGGATGTTCCGTTGATGTTCATCGAATGAAACATTACAGGCTTCAATCCCATTGCAGGCCGACTGTGTGGTCATTCGGCAGTGTTTCCAGGTGTGTCTACAGTTGTCTGAAGTGGTTTCTCTTCACATTTGTGATGAATATTCTGACACTTCTTCAAAGTCTCTTCAAAGTCTCTTGAAAGTCTCTTCCATTGACTCTTCTATACACTTTCTTGTCTTTCTTGTCTTTCTTGTCCAGCACTTTTGCACATTTTTTCACTTCTCGCAACGTGGCAAGGAATGTGGTGCTCCTGCGCTTCACAGCTCCACCGGAGGCACAGGCCTTTGCCACGCGGCCATGAGGGCCATGACGGCCATGACGGCCATGACGTAATGCCGTGGCGCCGAATCGCGCCGAGAAAACTGTGACTGTTGTGCAATGCGTCGCAAGACGTGCTGTGGAAGGCGTACAGTGTACTCTTACCATTGATATCATTGATATATATATATATTGATATCTATTGATTTTGTAGGTCATAGAAACAAAGAAAGGGATTGGCATGGATTGGCATTATTTGCAATGTACCATTCCATGCTCTCAAGTCTGACACGTATCAGCGCAAGGTTTTCAATGGATCATTTAGCACAGACTAGTTCATACTTTGCAGAGTCGGGGTATACATCGGTCGCTTGACACAAATCGGGAATGTAATCAGCTGCAAGCTATCACTCTAGCGGCACGAACACTGCAGGCAAATACGCTTTGAACATTTCTCCTACACATCAAAAGCATTTCAAAAGCATTTTGCACTCAAAGGCTGGGGTATCCCCCCAAACAAGATAAATAAGTCATAATAAGTCCTTCTATCGTTTGCAGATGTGACTGTTGCCAAGACAGAATGCTCCAATTTTGAGTCGGCAATGCGGCTTTTTTTCCTTCTTGGTCTTCTTGGTAACTTGGATGCAGATTGTCACACGACGATACACGTGATGTGATCGCATTCTTTGTGCGCCAAGGCCAAGCCACTGTCTATGGCTGGCCATTTTCAGAACCAAAGGTGGGCGCAACATGCACAATGTCATTGTGGTCATTGTGGTCATTGTGTTTGGTGATTTTCAGGTTCTGGCAATTTGATGCAATCTGTTCTTGACTCTCGAGTTGCATCAACTGGTTGAGTCATTTGGTTTCAAAACTGGAACTGGAGCTCCGCATGCTCCGTCGGCACAGGTCCAGCCGCCTCGACTGGAAGGCTTTCCTCAAGGCTTTCCTCCGGGTTTCGGAGGTGCTTTCCCTTTTGGAGCCCCAGCCGGATGCCTATCTCGACCTGGGGACCAGGATAACCCTGCAGGATAACCAGGCAGCCAACTGCACGAGAAATCGCATGAAACCAGATATAACCAGATGTATCCAAGATGTACGATGTCCAGGATATATCCAGAATTATTCAGATGTATGATGTATTTACACTGTCATTTACATGTATCAGTGTTTGATGTATTGAGAATTGTTGAGATGCGAGTTCAGGCAGACTTTCAATGACTTTCGCTCAGGTCATTGTTGTGGAGCACCACAGGGGCTTCAATCCCTGGGAGGAGAGAACCTGGCACTGTGATGCACTGTGCCACTTCACAAATCACAATTTGAGACAATTTGGGACATTGGAGAACTATGGAAGAACAATGCCTTGAGTAATGCCTTGCCAAATCTTGCTAGCTACAGTGTAACTGCAGTACGTGACTAGGATTAACTAGGCATTACAGTTTTACTACTTTGTGTTTTACTACAGTTTTGAGTTTTGTGCTTGAGTTTCTGAGTGCTTTCAAGTCGAGCTTGAGTGGAAGGACCTGCACAAGAATGTGGAACGGGTCGTCCGAACGCAGGCGCGATTCCAGACGCCAAGAGACGCCAAGGGACGCCAAGAGTGTTTCCAAACGAGTTCCGTTTCTCTTTGGATCTCTTTCACTCTCTTTACTCTTTGAATGTCTTCGAATCTCTTTATATTTTTGGATTCAGTACCAGATTTGCGACTGACATCGATTGAGCGTTTCTGCCGTTTCTAAAATGTCATCAGATGTCAGCAGATGTCAGCAGATGTCAGATTCCAGGCTGGTGAGCCGAGAGCTCTGCAACCAGTGCAGGCTGGTGATATGCAAAGTCACAGCGTTCACATTGAGTTCACATCATGGTGAGGAATCAGTGCGGAACTGGGATTCCGTGGGAAGAAAATAGTACGTGCATTCTGGGGAGTATACGTTCATTTATAGTAGCTAGACTAGATAAGCTCATTGCTCGGTTGTTATGTTTTTCTATGTTTTTCTGATTCGCATCTGTGAATCACAGAGATCCTATGACAGCCTTGTTTGATTTCCAGCTGTCACTGTGACATATCCTGACGCAGATGCAAATGCAGCTGGGTGGTTTGCTAGACATGTTTGGTGATCATCACGCAGGCGCCGTCTAACGGACTATTGGCAAGCAATATTGGCAAACTGTTAGTAATGTCAACCCCGGATTAATAATCCGTGGTTTATTAATTAGGGGGGTACTCCCCAAATAGTCATAATCTGATACTTAAATGTTATCCCTCCAATTAAACAACCTAGGGGTTTATTAATCCAGGGTTGACATTATACAGTGTTAGCAAATTGATGAGGCCTCTCTTGGTTCATTGGAGAGTTGACACATCTTGAATTTAATCCTCAAGTCTGCATCAAATGTGTAACCTCCACGGCCAAAGTGGTGGATGCGAGGCCATCACGGTTTGGCACAGGGAAGCTTTGAGGCCAACGAGTGCCAATTGTGTGCCAATTGTGTGTCAAAGGGTAGTACTGAGATGGTACTGAGATTGACTGAAGTACGGCTGAACTACGTAGTAACTACGTGCAGCATTTAAGCATATTTAACCATTGGCATGCGTGGCCACGTTGACACTTGTGAATTCGTAAAGCCGAGTTTGTGAAGTTTGAATATGCATTGAATCATCACCATATGGCCATATGGTACCTTGATGATCCTTGATGTGTTTGACCCAGGTGCATGACGATCACCAGTCGCGTGTTCTCATCACTGCCACTTTGCCTGGCTACGAGGCCACTGAGCCATTGAGCCACTGACATGATTGCCATGGCTAGTTGCGCAAGACTGACATGATTGCCATGTGATATAACAGAGGATTGCGAGAAAGACCATGGCAGCTATGGGCAATCGGTTGCGCAAGACTGGAATTATGCCAATCATAAGATGCCGACTGGCAAGTCTCATGGAGTCTAGTCCCTCTAACAACACACGTGGAAAAGATGGATTGGTTGTATGACTTAAAGGAGTTTCTTTGTGAGAAGGAGGTGTCTGAAACTGTTATGGAAACCTTTCCACATTCAAAAAAATGTAGTCAAATCAATTAAATTCCACCACAAAATCCTTCTGTCCTTTGGTGTTGTGGGTGATTTCCGATAATTTGAAATTTCAAGGGCTGGGACCTGAACTCCGCCCTAAGCGCCGCGCAGCTTGGCGCCAAGAGCAGTGAGAAGCCTCTCTCAGTCCGAGCAGTTGGAAGGCCGAGAAGGGCCGAGAACTCCACAGCAGAACGACGAACTGATGAACTGATGAACTGACAGACTGATCTGTGGTGAGACCTGAATATCCTGACTTAAAGTTTTAAAGCACTTCAATGTATTTGTTCAGATTCTCGGATTCAAGCCGTGCATCGTGAATCAGATTTCTTCAAGCTTAAAGCAGCTTAGCCTCCATGGTCCTCCATGCAGCTTCACATGACACATCACATGGCCACGAGTTGCAGGTCGCTTGTGATAAGTGGCACACATCGACAAGGTCCGTTGATCAGCCAGTGGCAGGCCAGAAAGAAGTTGGTTCAAGTCACTGAAGTCACTGAAGTCACTGAAGTCTGCAAGTGTCAAGAGCAAGCGACCCTTCACAGAGTTGTCCTGACTGTCCATGTCTCCCAATGCATCTGAGACAAATTTGAAAAGAGTTGATCAAAAGACGCAATTTCACTATGACTTTTCTACTATTTCCATGTCCATTATGTCCATTTATCAGTCACCTTGAAACATGATCGAAGAGGGGTAGAATTGCCACCAACTGTCATCTGTCATGCAAAAACAGGTAACACAAAAACGTTTGCTACACAGGATACACAGCTTTTTGTTTTGCCGCTCACGTGGCCCCGTGTGCTCAGCGGGTCTTCTCCGTGCCGAAGGGGTGCGACATGAAAAACGTGTCGGTCACGTGCGCAGCTCATCACCAAGCTCGGCCAAGCTCGGCCAAGCTCGGCCATTCTTCCCGTTCCTTCTGAATTTGAGCTTGAAGGTTGAAAGAAGGTCTTATTTTGAGAGTATTTCTATGTAGTTACTATAGTTCTTGAAATTTTGAAATTCCTTGGTGTGTTTTCCTGTGTCTATGATGACTCCAGTCCCACTGTAAACATCAACGAGGTACAACTCGGGGAGTGGCAACCTGACAGTTGTAGTCCCTCGGAGCAACGTGACTGCGCTTGCCGATGAGGAGGACTTCAACCGAGATCTCACCTGGTCAAACGGTCAAACCTTGTTGAAGCTGAATCCAAACTGAATCCATAAAGTGTATAGGAAGGCATCTTGCATTGTCTTACATTGTCTTACACCACCAGGACAAAAGTCTTCCTGACTTGCAAATAAAGTGGCCACAGTGTGTGTGTGTGTTTCTGTGTATGGGTAGGTAGATATCTGAAGCTGAACATGGTCGCCATATTTTCTTCGGCGGCCCTGAGCATGATAAAAGACTCCCTGGCTCCCTTTGGTCTTGCGCCAGGAGTCCGATGACGATGATGACATGATGGAAACTTGGCAATGGACCAGTAAGATACAATGAGATACAATGAGTACAAATATGAGTACATTTAGTACATTTAGTACATTTAGTAAGTATCCTGTTTTAGCATCATTTAGTGCATGTGCTGTGTGCCAACATGTGTCAACATGCCAACATTGTGTTGTCATATGGGCGGCCCAGCCATGTCAGATCTCTGTTGCGGATGTCAACTAAGAACCTGCCGCCGGCTTTGCGGGCGCTCAGGAGATCAAGACAGAAACGAATGTGATATTACATATATAACATATAACATATATATATATATAACTAAAAAATCAGCATATCAAGACAAATATGTCAAGAATTGTCAAAACATATCACAATATATTCAACAAATCAATGCAATATAGAGATATGGTCGCTTTACATTCGGATTTTTGAAAGCACTTGGAGTGCCACTACCAGTAGCTTCAAGATGCTACAGACTATAGTCCTGGCATGTCCTGATATTCTTTTGTCTTCGTCGCAAAAGTGGAAGCTCTGGTTCCGTACATAGAATTTCCACATTCTTTGATCGCCGATCGCCCTCCAGGAGTGGCCTGCCAGGCCTCATGGATCAAATGGCCGGAGTGCAGGCCAAACAGAGAAGTCTTCACACACAGGAGGTTTTTGCAAAGCAGATGCGGAACAATCTAAACTTGATGTCTCTCGGATCTTGCATGTGCGCCTTTGCTCAGGTTTTTGCTGATCGCTTGCATTTTGTGCTATGTTGCGCTATGTTGCGCTGTGTTTCGTTGCCATTTCAGTCCAAGAGGGCTCAGTCCCCACTTGTGGGGAGCCCCCAATTGCTGGGGCTGGGGAGCCATGCACGGACCCTCAGACCGTGCGGTTTGCTACGAGATGATACGAGTATGGCGTGATGTCCACCGTTTCGACTTTGGTACCGATGCAAATGTGACAGTGACACCATGTGACACCGCTAAGAAATAAATGTAATCTGCTGGTTCGATGCCCCGGTTGGACCACATAATTGCACCACATGTTTGGAAATGCATGAATTGCATCACACTGTGTGAGGTCACTTCATGGCGATGTGGCGTCAGCCATCGGCAAGCAGGATGGGACCATACGATCAGTCACTGTTCCTAGCAGTGGTACGGCTTGCTACGTTG
Organism: Cladocopium goreaui; assembly: GCA_947184155.2. Lineage (NCBI taxonomy): Eukaryota > Dinophyceae > Suessiales > Symbiodiniaceae > Cladocopium > Cladocopium goreaui. The sequence goes on from CAMXCT020000459.1 coordinate 93,279, forward strand.
CGAAATGTTGTGAATCGGAATGGTGACTGCTCCAGGTTGAGCAGATGATCCTTCAGGCAAAGAAGGATTCAGAGCAACGCGTGAGGTCCGGATACACGTTGCTCTGAATCTTCTCTCATGTTCTCTGAATGTTCTCTCATGTTCTCTCTGTGCTCAGTGAATCTCAGTGACGGGAGTCGAATCAGGTACCGAAACCAGTCAAAGTCAACTGAGTCAACTGAAAGTCTCTATCCTGCTGTTCAAGGCATGAGCTCAACGTCGCACGAACGCAGCTGCAGCAGATGGAGGACCTGAAATTTGCGATCGAATCCCATATTTGAAAACCCTTGTCAAGAGCCTCCAAGAGCCTGAAGGCATTTCAAGACTGGAGCTTGTTGCACAGCTTGTTGCATTGTTCTCAGGCACACATCACTGAGCTGTCCCAGCGCCTGGAACGCTGTGTGCGACTGAACACTTCAGGCCGGAGCAGAATTCGTTGCATATATTCAATATTCGTTACATAAATTCAACATGTTCGTTACATGTTTGTTGCATGTTTGAACAGACGGCGAGACAGTTTCAAACGTTTCATTTTTCATAGCAGTTTTGGAAATGAATTGAAACGAGATTTTGGCTTTGAACACGAGAAGTGCAAGGTTCACCTGACCCCTCTGTGACGGTTGACCGAGCTTTTCTGAGTGGCGAGCTGAGATGCATAGAGTGGATTCGCAACTTCTAAATACAAACACATCCCAAATGCCGGACATGTTGAAAGAACAATGGTATTCAGATGCGTTCAGGATGTACTGTATTTGGTTTATTAAGATTGATTAAGCATATTCAGTACATTGAGTATTCAATTCAGAGATTCAGCTTATGCACTTGAGCATTCCATGCAGGTCAAAAGATCAAGCAGCTGGAACAGAAGTGGGGGTCAGAGGTGAAAGCTTTGAAGCAGGAGAGTTTGATGGCGGTGTATGATATGTGCTATGAAAACCATGCTGATGTCATGACACGAGAAACACAGAACCGAGCACCCTGGTTACAGCTGTAACCAGCATGAGCCGTTTCAGAGCATGTCACAATGTCACGGCAGGATTTGCATCGAACGATCTTGGCTCATAACCACAATTCGGACCTGATGCGACACCATCGAGATGCTCTTGACGAGGCTGTGCTGGCAGTGCTGGCTGTGCTGGCAATGCTGGCAGTGCTGGCTGTGCTGGCAGTGCTGGCAGTGCTGGCAGTGCAAGGATAACTCAGGATGACCTAGGATTTTTATTTGGATTTTTAATTACGCGCTTGTACTGCTAAGATCTGTAGACTTACTGTGTATTTATTTACTGTGTATGTACTATTTTTTAAAGCTAAAACGAAAGCAGAATTGTATAGATTTGGACTCTGGATATCTCTCAGCGGGTAAGGCGAGACGAAAATTGGATGCGCAACCAGCGCCTAAAGCAGAGCAGGCGAGGAACAGAGGATTGGTTCAGTCGTGTTATTTCAGTGGACCTGCGATTTGGACCTCCAACATGATGTGACCCTCAAGCGAAGATGACACCCCTGACAAAAATCGATGGTCTGGTATGGTCTGGTTATCATTCGAAGCTGATGTATTCGTTCATCAGATTTTACCAGTCATGGAGCGGTTCATTTACTGAGTTCATTTGTTCATTCGATATGGAAACTGATGGAAGCCCAGGTGGACGCACAGATTGAGAAGGTGGACCGTATGTTGCGGGCCGGGGCAGTGCCTGAGAAGCAATTTGTCACTGTGGGGGAGCTTCAGAGAGAGAGAGAGAGAGACTTCATATACATATACAGATACATGCATTATATATAATTATAATATTATATATACACATAAAAATAGTTATATGAATATAGACGTAGACTTAGAGACTTAGAGATCAGTGGAAAGAAAGTTTAAAGATGATAACTTGATGAGTTTTTGCCGTGTCCCCATGACTTCTCCAAAAGGGTTCAACATTTGAGGCGAAGCAGCGTGCCTTGGATGCCCTCACTGAACGGCTCACGCAGCTAGAGACACAGGCTGTGGAATGGCTGAAGTCGCGGAAGTCGCGGAAACCGATGGAAACCGCGTGTGGCTTCGGGGTCGCTTGGGAAGTTCTTCACAGAAATGAGGGAAAGTGGCAACATATGGCAACACTATGCAACATGTCAATCATGTGGCCACAGGCAGTCAACTCGATTGACTCTTCCAAAGTTTGACTTTGAGTTCGTTCAACCTTTGTGAAGTTTGGATTTGCCATGATTTACGCAAAATTTACCCGCTTGGGCAACTTGGGCCCTTACTGCAGGCCGCTTCCCTGTTCCCAACATCAGTGGCAAGCGTGCCACCAGGCCTGGCCACCTCTCAAGTCACAAGTCATTTCTCAATTCATTCGATTCATTCGATTCGATTGGGTTCGTAATTGTGAAACAATTGAAACACCAGGGTTCCCGTGGTTCGCATCGATTCCCATCGGTTTGAAAATAAGTTTATGAACCGCGAAGTGTTTCGTTCCGGTTCGGTTCTGTCGCGGTTCGTGTCGAGACCAGTTCATCGATTCGAAATGTCAAAAACACATGATAAGAACATGTGAAGAGACTGGTTGAAAGTCGAAAGTCGATTTGAAAACTCGCGTTGCATTGCTGGTTGCATTGGTCGCTCGAGGCTTGGCAGCAGCACCTGCTGTGCCGAATCTCGGATGCACTTCCTTTGCCGTCGATTCAGTGCAACAAACCGTGCAACAAACGAAACTAACACATCTTGGACATGCTCCCGTGCAGTGTGCATCCATCCTGTTCCGGAGTGCCAAGGAAGAAAGGAACCAAGAAGGACCTGCAGTGTTGGAGTGTTCATGAGTGTTCATGAGTGTTCTATGGTTCTTGAATGTTCTTAACAGTTCTTGAGGTTTTAATTTTGGATCTTGCTTAGAGTATTCCTGATTCAATTCATTCCCTCAGTGATTTGTTGTCGGTCCTGCGAATTGCATGGACATGTCAAATGAAGACAAATCCAAGTACTGATGTAGAAGACTACGGAAGCTTTACATTTTTTCTTTTTTGTTTCTTAAACATTTCCATTTCCATCATTACCTTTTGTTCATTTACAACTGTGCACAGTATGCCCAGTATGCGTCGGCGCAGGAAGGAGAACTGCCGAGTCAGGAAGAGGTTCGTGCCATGTTCGAAAAGGTCCGGGTCCCTGGATGGCCATGGAGCTGATGGAGCTGAGACTGCGATACGAGATGCTGACCACATGGGTGCCACATGGGTGCCACCTTTTATTTTCATTGGTTTCCATCATTTCCATCATTTCCATCATTTAACCATCATTTCCATCATTTCCATCAGCCTTCAAGCGATTTACCTGATTTATCCTGATTTGACCTTAACAGATTCATAACAGATTCATAACAGATTCATAACTCATACCTCATCATGAAGCCCCACTGGAAGGAGATCATCTTCCTGGAATTGGGGTTGACATGGGTCAATTCCTAGCTGTAAGTGGTCATTTAGGGCAAGAGAATGAATCTACTGCCCAGCTCAAACATGTTCATCAAACAGAATCAAACATGTTGAGGGTTTATCATGGTTTATCAGATAATTTATATTAATTTATCATGGTTTATCGTTTTAGCAGCTTTAGCACTTAGTAAGTGACGAGATCGCTTTAGGTCCACCTGACTCCACCCGAGTCACAAAAATTGATGCACCTTCATGCACCTTGATGCACATTGGGCTGTCGATGAAATGACAGACTTCCAAGCGTTCCTTCAACTATTGATCCATGATGATCCATGATTGTTGTAGTTTCAATCATTGTTCAATCGGTTTCATTGTAGATTGAAGTATTCACACTAAAAATGATGATACTCAAATTGAAATTAGTGTGCTAGTGCTGTGCTGAGTTCTCTGTAGGCTGCTCGTGGTGAAGGCGCTAGTAGCTTCAATGCGGAGGTCTGACCAAAATCCGGGATCCGACTGTGAGATGTCTGGATCTAACCAGTCGGATGAGAGGTCGGAGAAGAGGGAGAGAGTACCATCCAGAATTGTGTCAAGAGGTGACCAGCGCATGAGGCGTTTGGTTTTGTTCATGTTTAACATGTTTAACATGTTTGACATGTTTAACATTGTTTAACTGTTACTTGTTCTATGCAAATTGAGTGTGACCCCTTGGAACAGGCGCCAGTTTTCATTCCGCGCTCGGCGGCTGCTGATCTGGATGCGGGTTCACCTGGAAAGGATGCGGCTGATACGGCCAGTTCCTCAGTTATCCAGGAGCGATATCTGAACTCTGTAGCCACGGCAACATGTCATACAAATGTGAGACTTTTTTTTTGGCCAGAAAATTCAGACTCATTGAGTTCATATGACATCATGACTTCGTATGAAGTCAGTGTCCCTTGTTCAGAAGTCCACCCATTGGAGCAGTGACCAAAACCACTGTTGACAATATGTCACAATAATCACTGACGTGAATCCTTACCACACCTTACCACTATCGGATCTATCGGTTTGACTGGTCTGACATGTCCCTTTTCTTCCAGGCACCAGATGAATCCGCAGAGGCCATCGCTCGCGACGTGACGTGATTTCTGCGACATGTGCGACATGTGCGACATGTCATTCGAAGTGCCAGGCACCTGAAGCAGATGAATCGGCAGAGGCCCGACCAAAGCCGAGATGGGAGCAGTGTACACAGAAGTGGTCATAGTGATTTATAGTGTTCATATACACAGAAGTCTTTATGATTTACACACAGACAGTATACATCAATATAATTCACTATAATATATGTAATAATAATATATGTAATCATATAAATGTAATAATATAATATAATATATATATAATATATGGCTGCGAGTCAAAATGTAAAGCCCCGATCCATACCCTGAACCCACAGGCCGATCCATACCCCCGATCCATACCAAAACGCAGATGATCCAGACCGATCCATACGTCTGGATCACCGCGGGCCGATCCATACCCGAATTTTGACGCAACCCCATATATATATATATGATATATTAAATATATAATATGTATACATGATACCAAGAGTTTACATATCGTGTAGTGACATAGGATGACCAAAACATCGTAGCCGATGCCTTTGACGTCAGGTTGCAGAAGCAGAGGAACCGGCAGAGGCAAGATGACAACCACTTGACAGGTTCGAAAAAGTATACTGATTTGATGTTTTTCTTTTTTAAAATACTTTTTAAATACTTTTTAAATGTGTTTAATGGATCTGTTATGTTTTGTTCTTTGTATTGTAGCATGATGAGACCTATGGCATCCTTGTGATATTCTGCCAGGTGCCGGAAGGAGAAGAAGCGGCAGAGGAACCGGCAAAGGCACAGCGACGCAGCGGATCGCAGCGGATCGCAGCGCAGCTGTCGAGGACACGTTGCATTTTTCTTAGCCATGCGCAGGTGGCAACGGCAGAATAAGCCGGCACGAAGATCAGGCTCTGACGCGGAAAAAGAGTTCCAAGAGAACAGTTTCCACAACGAGTTCGACGAGTTCTGTGTTTGCACACTGAGCTTTCAGCCTGGTAGGTGAGGAGACTGACCTTTGTGCCAAAGTCTCAGAGTTTGGCTTAGACTGCCTATGTAATCCTCTCCCTACTCTCTTTCTCCTATATAGTTACTTGTAGTTATAGTATGTTATAGTTAATAGTTATGATTCATGATTCTATACGTACATATATGTATATATATATGTATATATATAATATATATATACATACACGTATAACACGTAGATATAAATAGTTATATATAATATATATGTTTTGTGCACATAATATGAGATTTGCCCATTCTCTGGTGTGACTCCGTAACTTTGGGAAGTATTCAAAACGACAAAACATCGACCACGGATGACACTGTCCAAGGCACTGTCCATTTGAGCCGTATGAGGGTCCTGCAGCCGCGGTGGCCCCTGCGGCACCTGCCAGTGCTACCGCAATCTGACTGTGAAAAAAAGATGAAAAAACGCTTCGAAAAAGCGCTTCGCAGAGTGAAAATCCAACTGATTTGACTTTGACTCTGACATCCTTTGACACACTGTGTCCGGTAGGATTTGACTTATGGTCCGATAGCATCCGAATCCGAATGACGCTCCAGGCACCCCAGGGATTCTTGCGAGCCTCCAGACCAATGGGTTTCATGGCTGCAACTTTCGCCGCTCTTCGGATGATATTTTGTAACCACGAATCGTTACGAACCTTCTGCTAATTATGTGTGGATTGTGTGGTTGGTGTAGGACGTCCGGGATATTTCATTGCAAGGGAGTGGAAGGGGCCAACCATGTTATTTATCACGCGATCCTTCCCATCTTCCCTCTGTGTGCTTTAACTCTTTTTCACTTGTTTTTTTTCTTGCATTGGCTTGGACTTAAGTAGTGTCAAACGGCCCAAACAAAAGGAAGTGAGGAAATGCAACTGCTTTGAGATTGCATTGAGCGAAAAATGACGGTTTTTCTAATAAACACAGATCGTCTATCCTTCCCTTCTCATCCCCCTCCCTTTTCTCCTCTCGACACTACCTCCTTCCAAAACGCATCCCTTTCCCCGGCCAAACTCCTTAGCTTTCATGTACCACATGGGTCACATGGGTCTCACATGCGAGGCTTAGAAGAAGTTCTGGGCCAGGTGGGGCAAGGGCTGCCTTGGTGAAGGTCTGACGGAAATCATTTAATGAAATCTCTGAAAAGCTGTGAAACATCATGAAACATAATGAAACATCATGTTGTCATGTTGTAACATTCATACTCCTAGCATCTCCTAGCCCATTTAGCTCAGATTTGTTTTTATTCATTTCAGTTCCGCTGCGACATGCTTGATGTTACCAGGTGATGGGCGAGTTGCATCAGATGCACCCGAGGCGCTAAGATGGTCTGGTTGCTAGTGATTGATGTAGAGGTTTCCCAAGGCTTTTGCCATAGATTTTTATGATTTCCATGTTCTTTTGCCAGAGATGGAGTATGGAGTATGGAGTATGGAGTGATATCCCTGTGCAGGAATCAGTTGCCAGCCGTTAGCCATGTACCTGAGGACTGGATTTTGCGAAATGAAGTTAGAGCTGAGTGTTTTGGGCCACTTTTTCGGGCACTACTTTTACTTTGTTGTATTGACATAATTGACATAACTGACATAACTGACATTGTATTGTCGTTGAAATCGGTGGATGCTTCCAGATCTAGTTACCGTCAGGATGCCGTGGTGAATTTGGTTGGATGCTTCGCCGAGTCGCAGTTGGAGCAGGCGAGCAACGATCCCCGGAATCTGGAACAAGATCTGGCTGAATCGAGGAGACCTCCATGACATACCATCAGTATCCATCAGTGAAAGTGAAGTGCCAGGTGCGCCTGAAGTACTATGGGGAATCCAATGCTGCCAACTTTGCTGCTATGTGCCATACACGAGTCCAGTTCTCTTCTGCGTCGAACAAATGTGTATTTTAAATGTGATACGCCTGATAGATCCTGATAGACCGTTCACATCCGCTCACTACAGAGATATACAGAGATCACGAAGCGGATGTGTTTTGGGACAGGTACTGGCATGCCCAGAATGATCACGTGCGACCCTTGCCTTGACACTGCGAGATGTGGGACCTGACTGGACCTTTTGTGCTCAACATTCACTTTGCATCGATGGCGTCGATTTGGCCCAATTTGGCCCAATTTGGCCCAATTTGGCCCAAGGGAGCCCGGTAAGCTCTGAATCTCCATGAGGGAGAGCAGACAAGCCTGTTGGAACTTGTTGGAACTTGTTGGAACTATGAACGACAATTCAGTAGCAAAATTTCCAGCCACAAAGACAGCTATCCTTGATGGCATGCTCTAGATGTGTACGTCCCCAGAGCTACCGGCACTAAGCACACTTGGCAGCTTTCTGATCCCTTTTGAGCCCAAGATGAACTTCAAGCTATAGAGCAACGCGTCAAGCCAGCAAAATCAGAGATTGAGACAGTCATCAGCAAAATCAGAGATTGAGAACTCCATTCGAATCATTCGAACTGAAGCAGTGGTTGGTAGACATTGGTAGACCTATGTAATCGGAGAAATCTGCCTGGCTGGAGCGACTGCGCCGGCCCTGTTTAGAGCTGCCAAGGCAGAGGCGGCAATGGGACTGTTGGGAGAACTGTTGAGAACCCTAAAATCCCAAAGTTGGATGCACTTGGCATATCTAAAAATCCCCTAAATATCCCTAAATCCCATTCTTCTGCCAGCAATCATTTTCGCCATTGGGCATCCACTGCATCCACTGTCCAGGTTGCGGATGGCGCAGGACCGCGGAACAAAAAAGACATGCATCGTCAAAAAGCGAGTTATGGACTTGTGATGGCTTTACAATTTCACGTGGTTTAAGGTTGTCCTGTCAAATTTTGCCAATGTAGCTAACAATTACTAAACATGAACTTTCATTTTCTATGGAACCGTCGACTTGTTGTCAGGTTTTGGTTGTTGCCCACTTGGAGACTCTGAAAGAATTGGTGTCCATATTCAGCTAGCCGCGCAGGAGTTCCAGTATGCAGCTTCAGAAGGTGTGGCTCTTCCTTTGCAGTGCGAAGATTTCGCATCTTGAATTCGCTGCTTTCTCCATTACCAAAATAGAATTTCTGGTGCGCTAACAAGGCTGAAATCGTTGTAAGACCAAATTATGACAAGCGTTCGACGACTGATGAGTTGATCTTTTCTTTCTGTCCGAAGGCAGCTTAAGCGCTCGTTTGAATGAGGAGAGCTTCATTTCAAAGTCGCTATGTTTGTGGATTTCTGCATTTCCTACTAGCTATATCTAGCTATATCTAGCGGTTGCTGCAGGGACTCCCATGTGAACTTCGCATGTTTTGAAGGAGTCCCCTACGCCTCCATTGGTGGCAGCCTCAACATTACCACAGGTCAATTTCTGTGATCCAAGGTCCAAACTGTTCAAGAAAACTCAAGATATACTTACGATATAAATGGGCTAACGCCCTGGTGCCGCCGACCCCCTTTCAAGGGGCATGTAGCTGTAAGAGTTGTTGCCTTGGAGGCCTGCGGAAGGGTTTGGAGCGTTTGAGGGCGGGCAAACGGCAGTCTTGAACCCCGTGAAAAACATATGGCAGGAGCATGTAGCTGTAAGAGTTGTTGCCTTGGAGGCCTGCGGAAGGGTTTGGAGCGTTTGAGGGCGGGCAAACGGCAGTCTTGAACCCCGTGAAAAACAGATGGCAGGGGCATGTAGCTGTAAGAGTTGTTGCCTTGGAGGCCTGCGGAAGGGTTTGGAGCGTTTGAGGGCGGGCAAACGGCAGTCTTGAACCCCCTGAAAGACAGATGGCAGGGGCATGTAGCTGTAAGAGTTGCTGCCTTGGAGGCCTGCGGAAGGGTTTGGAGCGTTTGAGGGCGGGCAAACGGCAGTCTTGAACCCCGTGACAAACAGATGGCAGGGGCATGCAGCTGTATAAGAGTTGTTGCCTTGGAGGCCTGCGGAAGGGCTTGGAGCGTTTGAGGGCGGGCAAACGGCAGTCTTGAACCCCCTGAAAAACAGATGGCAGGGGCATGTAGCTGTAAGAGTTGTTGCCTTGGAGGCCTGCGGGAGGGTTGGAAGCGTTTGGGGGGGTTGAGGGCGGGCAAACGGCAGTCTTGAACCCCCTGAAAAACAGATGGCAGGGGCATGTAGCTGTAAGAGTTGTTGCCTTGGAGGCCTGCGGAAGGGTTTGGAGCGTTTGAGGCCGGGCAAACGGCAGTCTTGAACTCCCTGAAAAACAGATGGCACGGGCTCCGCGTCTTTTGCGTGGCAGGCGTGAGACAATGTGAGCAGCCAAGGGGTCGGATGTACGCCCTGGCGTCCCTCGGGCTCCGCGTTTTTTGCGTGGCAGGCATGGGACAATGTGAGCAGCCAAGGGGTCGGATGTACGCCCTGGCGTCCCTTGGGCTCCGCGTCTTTTGCGTGGCAGGCGTGGGACAATGTGCACGTGCACTGCCAAGGGGTCGGATGTACGCCCTGGCGTCCTTCGGGCTCCGTGTCTTTTGTGTGGCTGCCAAGGGGTCGGATGTACGCCCTGGCGTCCCTCGGGCTCCGCGTCTTTTGCGTGGCAGGCGTGGGACAATGTGCACTGCCAAGGGGTCGGATGTACGCCCTGCGTCTCTCGGGCTCCGTCTTTTGCGTGGCAGGCGTGGGACAATGTGCACTGTCAAGGGGTCGGATGTACGCCCTGCCGTCCCTCGGGCTCCGCGTCTTTTGCGTGGCAGGCGTGGGACAATGTGCACTGCCAAAGGGTCCGTTGTACGCCCTGGCGTCCCTCGGGCTCCGCGTCTTTTGCGTGGCAGGCGTGGGACAATGTGCACTGCCAAGGGGTCCGTTGTACGCCCTGGCGTCCCTCGGGCTCCGCGTCTTTTGCGTGGCAGGCGTGGGACAATGTGCAGGCGTGGTAGTCACTCACTCACTCACTCACTCACTCACTCACTCACTCACTCACTCACTCACTCACTCACTCACTCACGCACTCACGCACTCACGCACTCACGCACTCACGCACTCACGCACTCACGCACTCACTCACTCACTCACTCACTCACTCACGCACTCACGCACTCACGCACTCACGCACTCACGCACTCACGCACTCACGCACTCACGCACTCACGCACTCACGCACTCACGCACTCACGCACTCACGCACTCACGCACGCACGCACGCACGCACGCACGCACGCACGCACTCACTCACTCACTCACTCACTCACTCACTCACTCACTCACTCACCCACGCAGGATGGATGGATGGATGGATTGATGGATAGATAGCTAGAGAGAGCGATCGATGGATAGATAGATAGATTGATTGGTAGATAGATAGATATTCTGATGTATGGACAGATAGACAGATAGATAGATAGACACGTCTGATAGATAGATAGATAGAGAGATAAAGAGAGAGAGAGAGAAAGCGAAGCAACTTACCCACAAACAACTTACCCTACGTACATACATACATAGATACCTAAATACATACATACATACCTACCTACCTATCTATCTACCTACCTACCTACCTACATACATACCACCATCGTCCCTCCATCACTCTTATCCTTCCTCTTCCCTTCTCGCTTTCTGTGCTCCGTCTAAGTCTGAAGAAGTTGCTAACATGTGGGGTTATCCGGTCCTATAATGATTGAAAGGTTTTGTAGGGTGAGGGTGTTGTGACTTGGCAGGTACTACAGCGCTGCTATTGTCTGCGCCTTCGAGCAACTTCATGCACGACAAATCATCTACCGGGACCGCTTCAGACTGTCACGACATAGATAATGTAAATTCATCCTGTGTAAAGGCAGGGTCAGACAGCAGACACTCTACGATGGCAGGCACCTTGGATCAAAACCCGACGTGTTCTTTAACAGACAATGTTCGAACTTAATTGAGATCCGTGCAACTGCTGCGATGGTGGTGGCCATATTCCACCAGGACTTGAAGCCCGAGAACATCCTCTTGACGCGCAGTGGTTTCCCCAAGCTGAGCGATTTTGGTATCGCTCAGCTTGGGGATGTGAGCTATGGAACAGCGGGGCCACGCGCTTAGAGTGTTGCATGCCACGACTTTGGGTCGCCCCGGTAGGCTAATGACATGCGTGCATGCTGACATCTCCTAGGACCTTGGAGTACACGTCGCCAGAGGTCTTTTGCACTGGACGTTGCACAAGGGGAGGTGCTGCTTGGCATCAACACAAGTTCCTTGTTCATGTCATGATTCATCTCAAACAACCACCAAACTCCTTCTGACCTTGTGCATTTGCTTTTGGTATCAGGGTATTCATGGCTAATGTTTGCCTTGCCACCATTGGGAAATCAATTCTTGAAAGGCTGCTGCTTGCTTACGGCTGTTTGTTTGCTTGCTTGCTAAGGACTGGTGGCAACTTGGCGTTTTCATCTTCGAACTTTTGCCAGGGGAACCAAGCTCGAAGATCACCCTTTGCATGCAGAATGCCGCTATATGCGCTTTGTTGCGCCGTCCGGCACTCTGAGGAGTGGCGCGACGCCCTTTGACGACCAAGAGGTTTGGGTGTGGCGTTCAGAATGCATCTTGGTTTTTGAGATGAGAAATGAAAGGATGGGCCTGGATAGTTTTTGCTGTGTTCGGGAAACAAACTGTTGGAAAATTTGGTGAACCCACGCACAGACCATTGCTTCCGATACACATTCAAGCAGGATCACCGGAAGTCGTGCATATCCAATCTCCAACAAGTTGGGCACAGTCTTTGATGATCTTTGTGCAAAGCAACACCTTGATGGCTGAGCGATCGAAAATGCTTGGTTCAAGACCATGCACCCCAGCAGTTCACATCCCCAAATGTCCAAACAAGTCCAGTTGGGGCGAACTGATCGTGACCAGCGATGCAACCAATATGAACCGCTGACCCGGAAATCAGGGCTTCGGCAGGTCGATCCAGCTGCACTGTGTTCCGAGCAAGGCGTGGCATGGTTGGGACCTGATGGTCGTCGTGTGAAGCTGATGGTTCGTGGTTGATAATTTGTAGCTGACCAATGGTTCATGATGGTTAATGAATGTTAATGAGTAATGGTTTACCTAATCGACTAGTTACGACTAGTTGACTAGAACTTGGGTGCTCATAATTGATCGGTTCATGCTTCATGATTGTAATTTTGAGCGGACCAGGACCAGAAGTCAAGCATGGCCCAGCATGAGAGTGCTTGATACAATTTATACCACCAGGTGATATCAATGGTATCTAACATAGACCCGGGCAAGCCGGCGGCGGAAGTTTCACAAAAATAAATGACCTATAGTTCAAAGACAACCTGTCCCGACCGTGTCCTTCCCTCGACACTCCACACCGCACACTGCACACTGCACTCTTCGCACTCCAAACTTCAAACTTCACACTCCACACTTCACACTTCACACTCCACACTTCTCACTGCTTCCTTCACACTCCAAACCTCACACTTCACACTTCACACTGCGCTCTTCGCACTCCAAACTTAAACTTCACACTCCAGACTTCACACTTCACACTCCACACTTCACACTTCTCACTTCCCACTGCTTCCTTCACACTTCACACTTCACACTGCACTCTTTACGCCCCACACTTCACACTGCTCTAAACCTACGTGCAACAAAAAAACACTAGTGCCAAAATGGAGAAAATCTGCTGACAAATCACTGTGGCAGCCTTCATGCAGCCACTCCAATACGATTTACGAAGTCCAGCTGCAAAAGACAATAGTATTACCAATGCAGCCACAGCACGAAGCAACCTTGACGCAGCCATTACAATGCGATCTGCAGAGACGGAGTTGCAAAACACAATAGAACTACGCGCAACGGCGTCGGAAATTGTAGCTCCAAAACCGGATTCAGAGCAGAAAAAGTTGATTTTTGAAGCGTTTTTTATAAAGAATTTAAATGGAAAATGAAAGCAGGCAAAATCTGAAAGAATCCAGCTGCAGCAAGTTCATGCAGCTATTACAATGCGATTAGCAACAATCCATAGCAAAACACAATGGTATTACGTCCTCAGCTCGCCCACCGAAGCATTTGAAACCTTCTAGACATTGCGGGAACGATCCTACAGTTGCAAAGCACAATGGAATTCCATCGGCAACTCATCCACCAGCAACACTTGCAATCCCATGTACATTGCGGGAACGATCCTACAGTTGCAAAGCACAATGGAATTCCATCGGCAACTCCTCCACCAGCACCACTTGCAATGCCATTTGCATTGCGGGAACGATCCTACAGTTGCAAATCACAATGGAATTCCACTGGCAACTCATCCACCAGCACCATTTGCAATCCCATTTACATTGCGGGAACGATCCTACAGTTGCAAATCACACTGGAATTCTGTCGACCGCACATGCACGAAAAACAGTTGAAACCCCATTTACAATGCGGAACCGATCCGACCATGATCCGACCATGATCCGACCATGATCCGACCATGATCCGACCACACACGAGACCGTCTCGCACCCGTCGCACCGCAGAGGTAGATCATCGACGTTCGGGGACGCACTTTGTATGGAAAAACATAGGGTTTCGTGCATCTGCTATCTCTCAAAAACGCATTTCGTGCGAGACTTCCTTCAAAACTCCATCGGCAACTCCTCCACCAGCACCACTTGCAATGCCATTTGCATTGCGGGAACGATCCTACAGTTGCAAATAACAATGGAATTCCATCGGCAACGGATCCACCAGCACCATGTGCAATCCCATTTACATTGCGGGAACGATCCTACAGTTGCAAATCACACTGGAATTCTGTCGACCGCACATGCACGAAAAACAGTTGAAAACCCATTTACAATGCGGAACCGATCCGACCATGATCCGACCATGATCCGACCATGATCCGACCACACACGAGACCGTCTCGCACCGGGGCATGTAGCTGTATAAGAGTTGTTGCCTTGGAGGCCTGCGGAGGGGTTTGGAGCGTTTGAGGGCGGGCAAACGGCAGTCTTCAACCCCCTGAAAAACAGATGGCAGAGGCATGTAGCTGTAAGAGTTGTTGCCTTGGAGGCCTGCGGAGGGGTTTGGAGCGTATGAGGCCGGGCAAACGGCAGTCTTGAACCCCCCGAAAAACAGATGGCAGGGGCATGTAGCTGTAAGAGTTGTTGCCTTGGAGGCCTGCGGAGAGGTTTGGAGCCTTTGAAGCCGGGCAAACGGCAGTCTTGAACCCCTTGAAAAACAGATGGCAGGGGCATGTAGCTGTATAAGAGTTGTTGCCTTGGAGGCCCCCCTGCGGCAGCGTCGGGAAAAATTAAAAAACCAATCAAAAGCAAAGAACGAAAAGATAAGCGAGAATAGAAGGGAGGATAGTAGGACATTATGAGAAGAAAGGGAGATGAGAGAGGGTAATGTGTTTGGAGCGTTTTTACGGCGGGCAACCGGCATCTTGAACCATTACAAAACAGATGCAGGTGCATGTAAGCTTGTTATAATATTGTTGCCGTGGATGGCCTGTGGAGTGTTTGGAGCGTTTGAAGCCGGGCAAACGCAGTCTGAACCCCCGGCAAAACAGATGCAGGGGCATGTATCCGTGAAAAACAGATGGCAGGGGCATGTAGCTGTACGAGTTGTTCCCTTGGAGGCCGCGGAGGGGTTTGGATCGTTTTGAGGCGGTCAGCAACGAGCAGGTCTTGAACCCCCTGAAAAGATCAGGTTGGAAGCCTTTGAGGCGGAACGGCAGTCTTGACCCCCTGAAAAACAGATGGCAGGGGCATGTAGCTGTAAGAGTTGTTGCCTTGGAGGCCTGCGGAAGGGTTTGGAGGGTTTGAGGCCGGGCAAACGGCAGCCTTGAACCCGCTGAAAAACAGATGGCAGGGGCATGTAGCTGTAAGAGTTGTTGCCTTGGAGGCCTGCGGAAGCGTTTGGAGGGTTTGAGGCCGGGCAAACGCAGTCTTGAACCCCCTGAAAAACAGATGGCAGGGGCATGTAGCTGTAAGAGTTGTTGCCTTGGAGGCCTGCGGAAGCGTTTGGAGGGTTTGAGGCCGGGCAAACGGCAGTCTTGACCCCGCTGAAAAACAGATGGCAGGGGAATGTAGCTGTAAGAGTTGTTGCCTTGGAGGCCT
>CAMXCT020000459.1:108966-113966 GCA_947184155.2 Cladocopium goreaui
TTTGAGGGCGGGCAAACGGCAGTCTGGAATCCCCTGAAAAACAGATGGCAGGGGCATGTAGCTGTAAGAGTTGTTGCCTTGGAGGCTTGCGGAGGGGTTTGGAGCGTTTGAGGCCGGGCAAACGGCAGTCTTGAACCCCCTGAAAAACAGATGGCAGGGGCATGTAGCTGTAAGAGTTGTTGCCTTGGAGGCCTGCGGAGAGGTTTGGAGCGTTTGAAGCCGGGCAAACAGCAGTCTTGAACCCCTTGAAAAACAGATGGCAGGGGCATGTAGCTGTAAGAGTTGTTGCCTTGGAGGCCTGCGGAGGGGTTTGGAGCGTTTGAGGGCGGGCAAACGGCAGTCTTGAACCCCCTGAAAAAGCTGTATAATATAAGAGTTGTTGCCTTGGAGGCCTGCAGAAGTGTTTGGAGCGTTTGAGGCCGGGCAAACGGCAGTCTTGAGCCCCTTGAAAAACAGATGGCAGGGGCATGTAGCTGTAAGAGTTGTTGCCTTGGAGGCCTGCGGAGGGGTTTGGAGCGTTTGAGGCCGGGCAAACGGCAGTCTTGAACCCCCTGAAAAACAGATGGCAGGGGCATGTAGCTGCAAGAGTTGTTGCCTTGGAGGCCTGCGGAGGGGTTTGGAGCGTTTGAGGGCGGGCGGTAGTTTTGAACCCCCTGAAAAACAGATGGCAGGGGCATGTAGCTGTAAGAGTTGTTGCCTTGGAGGCTTGCGGAGGGGTTTGGAGCGTTTGAGGCCGGGCAAACGGCAGTCTTGAACCCCCTGAAAAACAGATGGCAGGGGCATGTAGCTGCAAGAGTTGTTGCCTTGGAGGCCTGCGGAGGGGTTTGGAGCGTTTGAAGCCGGGCAAACGGCAGTCTTGAACCCCCTGAAAAACAGATGCCAGGGGCATGTAGCTGTAAGAGTTGTTGCCTTGGAGGCCTGCGGAGAGGTTTGGAGCCTTTGAAGCTGGGCAAGCGGCAGTCTTGAACCCCCTGAAAAAAAAGAAAGGCAGGGGCATGTAGCTGTATAAGAGTTGTTGCCTTGGAGGCCTGCGGAGGGGTTTGGAGCGTTTGAGGGCGGGCAAACGGCAGTCTTCAACCCCCTGAAAAACAGATGGCAGGGGCATGTAGCTGTATAAGAGTTGTTGCCTTGGAGGCCTGCGGAAGGGTTTGGAGCGTTTGATGCCGGGCAAACGGCAGTCTTGAACCCCCGGAAAAACAGATGGCAGGGGCATGTAGCCCTTTAAAAACAGATGGCAGGGGCATGTAGCTGTAAGAGTTGTTGCCTTGGAGGCCTGCGGAGGGGTTTGGAGCGTTTGAGGGCGGACAAACGGCAGTCTTGAACCTCCTGAAAAACAGATGGCAGGGGCATGTAGCTGTATAAGAGTTGTTGCCTTGGAGGCCTGCGGAGGGGTTTGGAGCGTTTGAGGACGGGCAAACGGCAGTCTTGAACCCCCTGAAAAACAGATGGCAGGGGCATGTAGCTGTAAGAGTTGTTGCCTTGGAGGCCTGCGGAGGGGTTTGGAGCGTTTGAGGCCGGGCAAACGGCACCTGAAAAATAGATGGCAGGGGCATGTAGCTGTAAGAGTTGTTGCCTTGGAGGCCTGCGGAAGGGTTTGGAGCGTTTGAGGCCGGGCAAACGGCAGTCTTGAACCCCCTGAAAAACAGATGGCAGGGGCATGTAGCTGTAAGAGTTGTTGCCTTGGAGGCTTGCGGAGGGGTTTGGAGCGTTTGAGGCCGGGCAAACGGCAGTCTTGAACCCCCTGAAAAACAGATGGCAGGGGCATGTAGCTGTAAGAGTTGTTGCCTTGGAGGCCTGCGGAGGGGTTTGGAGCGTTTGAGGGCGAGCAAACGGCAGTCTTGAACCTCCTGAAAAACAGATGGCAGGGGCATGTAGCTGTAAGAGTTGTTGCCTTGGAGGCCTGCGGAGAGGTTTGGAGCGTTTGAGGACGGGCAAACGGCAGTCTTGAACCCCCTGAAAAACAGATGGCAGGGGCATGTAGCTGTAAGAGTTGTTGCCTTGGAGGCCTGCGGAGGGGTTTGGAGCGTTTGAGGGCGGGCAAACGGCAGTCTTGAACCCCCTGAAAAACAGATGGCAGGGGTATGTAGCTGTATAAGAGTTGTTGCCTTGGAGGCCTGCGGAAGGGTTTGGAGCGTTTGAGGCCGGGCAAACGGCAGTCTTGAACCCCGGAAAAACAGATGGCAGGGGCATGTAGCCCTTGAAAAACAGATGGCAGGGGCATGTAGCTGTAAGAGTTGTTGCCTTGGAGGCCTGCGGAGGGGTTTGGAGCGTTTGAGGCCGGGCAAACGGCAGTCTTGAACCCCGTGAAAAACAGATGGCAGGGGGTAAGAGTTGTTGCCTTGGAAGGCTGCGGAGGGGTTTGGAGCGTTTGAGGCCGGGCAAACGGCAGTCTTGAACCCCCTGAAAAACAGATGGCAGGGGCATGTAGCTGTAAGAGTTGTTGCTTTGGAGGCCTGCGGAGGGGTTTGTTGAACCCCGTGAAAAACAGATGGCAGGGGCACGTAGCTGTAAGAGTTGTTGCCTTGGAGGCCTGCGGAAGGGTTTGGAGCGTTTGAGGCCGGGCAAACGGCAGTCTTGAACCCCCTTAAAAACAGGTGGCAGGGGCATGTAGCTTTAAGAGTTGTTGCCTTGGACGCCTGCGGAGGGGTTTGGAGCGTTTGAAGCCGGGCAAACGGCAGTCTTGAACCCCTGAAAAGCAGATGGCAGGGGCATGTAGCTGTAAGAGTTGTTGCCTTGGAGGCCTGCGGAGGGGTTTGGAGCGTTTGAGGGCGGGCAAACGGCAGTCTTGAACCCCCCGAAAAACAGATGGCAGGGGCATGTAGCTGTAAGAGTTGTTGCCTTGGAGGCCTGCGGACAGGTTTGGAGCGTTTGAAGCCGGGCAAACGGCAATCTTGAACCCCTTGAAAAACAGATGGCAGGGGCATGTAGCTGGAAGAGTTGTTGCCTTGGAGGCCTGCGGAGGGGTTTGGAGCGTTTGAGGGCGGGCAAACGGCAGTCTTGAACCCCCTGAAAAACAGATGGCAGAGGCATGTAGCTGTAAGAGTTGTTGCCTTGGAGGCCTGCGGAAGGGTTTGGAGCGTTTGAGGCCGGGCAAACGGCAGTCTTGAACCCCCGGAAAAACAGATAGCAGGGGCATGTAGCCCTTGAAAAACAGATGGCAGAGGCATGTAGCCGTAAGAGTTGTTGCCTTGAAGGCCTGCGGAGGGGTTTGGAGCGTTTGAGGCCGGGCAAACGGCAGTCTTGAACCCCCCTGAAAAACAGATGGCAGGGGCATGTAGCTGTAAGAGTTGTTGCCTTGGAGGCCTGCGGAGGGGTTTGGAGCGTTGTTGCCTTGGAGGCCTGCCGAAGGTTTGGAGCGTTTGAGGCCGGGCAAACGGCAGTCTTGAACCGTGTAGCTGACAGAGTTGTTGCCTTGGAAAGGCGTGTGCCGTTGCTTGCGACCAGGGAGTCAAGTTCCACACCTCCGGTGGTCCCAGGCGCCGCCCCTGCCTTGGCAAAGGCCGGGGTCGGCGGATACTTTATGTACGTATCCTTCTGCGATATATATATATATATATCTAATAAACATCAATACTCACTAGTTAATGTCATCTCATGTTGAGGATGAGGAACAGACTTGAACAAATCAGAGTTGTTGGCCGCGAGGCACAGTTGGGGGATTGCATGGGCCTTAGTGCCTTGGTGCCTTGGTGCCAGATGCTGCTGGATGCTGCCTCCGTTCACCGGATTGCACCCAGGCCTTAGACAACGATGTGTGGGGCTCAGCCATGCGAGATCTACCGCGCACTTGAGCATCACCATTGATATCTTGATATCCATTGATATTTACAATTCATCATAATTCATACACAATAAATTCCATTAATCATTATGAGTCACATTAATTTGTCCATGAGTCACCATGAAATGTTCCTGCGTTCATGGAAAATTTAACATTGGGGTGTCATCCAGGTGCCGCATGGAACGCTTTCGGACCACGAGGCCTAAGAGTGTAAGATGTGTACGGCTTTCCGCCAGAAGCTGATAGTTTGGGACAGATTCCAAAGCGCTGACAATGCCAAAGCTTGACTCTGAAAGTTTCGGATGCTTTTTCTCTTTGGAGCACTTTCACAGTTTCATGCCTTGATCAGGGTCCGGGTATCTGGAGGCAGGAGTGTTTCACTTTCAGAGTATGGTTTGGAACAGGTTGGAACACGCTGGAACCATAGAAATTCCATGGTGGATCTTCAGTGTCAGGGCCAACCTGCTGAGTCACCGGAAGACGCTGCGAGTTTCGTCTCGGATTCGTCTACCGAAGATTTGCCAGAAAGCCCAACCGACTCAGTTTCCGGGGTCTCCGCCATCCGTTGCCCCTGCTTTTCATCGTTTCGGTTGGCCCAGCCTCGGCCCACCGTTCGGGGCATGGTAGCATGGCAGGCCACCTCACGCCCGGGTCGATCCTTTCGGTCGCTGGCTCAGCACCAGCTGTGATATTCACGGCTGCTGACAATGACAACTCTTCGCCTTTAAGCCTTTCCTATTTTTTAAAAATCTTAGTATGCAATACATATTCCTACAATTTCTTATACCATTTTCATGCGTTTTCATCCGACTTGATTCGTCTTCACAGGCCATCTTTGGACATCGAAGGCCAGCTTTGGAGGCAAGATCGATTTGTCACGTGGAGTGCTGTGCAGTCGAGACGTCTCTCGATGTCTCTCGACGAGGTGAGGAGGCACAGGAGCCACGAGTTTCGCGCCATGCGATGCTTCGAGCGCTGCTGTTCCTATGACTTCCGGCGCAGGTGCGGCCCCTGGAAGATCGAAATCAGAGGGCTTCAATTAGCTTTAGTTCCACATGTTCCACATTGACGTGATACAAGAGGAACTGAACTACGTTCAGGTTCCCTAAGGAATTTGCCCATTGTATCAAGTTTTTTTTGATGATTTTGTCAATTCTTTTAAGCTGCCCTCCAAGCAATATGTTTTTGTGAAATACTAAGATATTTGTGACGTTGTGTT
>CAMXCT020000459.1:121466-126466 GCA_947184155.2 Cladocopium goreaui
TTGTGGCCTCAAGAAACGTTTTGCCAAAGGTCAACGTTCACATCTCAAACACATGAAACACATGAACCACGTGATGTGCCTCAAGTCAACCCCAGCGAGTCGAGTTGTGACTTCTCCCAAGGTGGGCCTTGCACATCCGCATGTGTTGCGAGCGTGCGAGGGCATAGCGCTGTGTGGGGGCCCAGCATTGTTCCAAGACGTTCCAAGATGTTCCCCGTTTTGTTCCAAAGCATGGCAATCCAGTCTCCAAGTCTGAATTGAGGTGAGCTGAGGCAAGTTAGCCTCATTGATGTTTCACCACTTGCTCACAGTGCAATCTGCAAAAAGCGTGGTAAAAGCTCGTGCTGCTTGACTTCTGCTCACTTTTTTCTTTTGTTCCATGCAACTTGCTCCAGCAAGGGTCTCTCATCCAAATCATCCAAATCATCCATTTCTATCCATTTCTATCCCTTTCTTGTCATCCGTGACTGGGTGGTGACCGGGTGGCCATACGTGGCCATACGAGGTGCAGTACTTTGCGATGGCAAGGCATGCTGCATGGGCCTCGGTCGCAGACACGTGGAACCGCCACGAACCGCCGCGAACCGCCACCGTTCGAAGGTTTAAAGCGGGTTAAAGTTTTAATGTGCCGTCCCCGTGCTGTTTTGTTCGCGTATAATCAGCTTATCACTTTGTATTTTGGAATGCCACTGCCAGGAACAGAGATCAAACAAAGGAGAGTGGAGAAAGTCCTGCGAAACTGTCTTGGATTGCGCAAGAGTCCACTGCAAATCCAGGTATCTCCCGGAATCGCAGTTTCATTTCTTTCACTATCTTTCACTTAACCGACTTAATTTAAATCTATTTAAATCTGCCAAGATGCGCTGAGGTGGCCCTGGGCCATGGCTTTACCGCGCAAGGTTTCCTACACCCAAACGAGGCAATGATCACCACATTTGGCACTGGATACACTGGCACCAATGCGCAGAAAATCTGTATCACCTTTCGTAAACTGGCATGCTTTGAGCATGATGACAGCAGGGTTTGACCCAGTTCCCATGTTGACTGTTGGCCTCCATATATTGTTTATCAGTGTATCATAGTGTATCATATACCTCAATTCGATGGGTTGGTTCGAAAATCTGCCAGGTGCCGAAGTGGGGTGTCTATGATGGGTGTGGTGTACCATGCCAAGATGATGACGAGCGTTGGTGTGGCTGTTCAAATGAGGCCATGGTACATGGGATGTCCAGTTCCTTGAAGATTTGATGTATGCGCAACTTCCCTTCGCCTATGTCATTTTTCCAAGATCAAGAAGGACTGTGGAAGCACTGTAGAAATACTGTGGAAGCACTGTGGCCTTGGCTTTGCAGGCTGAGCGAGGATTTCCAAACCGAGCTTGTGCTGAAGGCGAAAAACGCTTTGCAGTGCCTCGGCTTTATCCAACTTTATCCGACTTTATCACGCTAGCTTCTGCTAGCTGAAGTCCCTCTTGTTTTAGCAAGGTATTAGGGGGCTGGAATCTCCAATCGCTTGAAACTTCATAGTTGACAACCCCCCCTTCCCCCCCGGCTGGCTGGTTCACAAGCAGCTTGGCCGTGGCTCAATCCCCCCGGGGACACTGTTGCAAAGCTTGCCAGTCTCAAGGGACAACTGTCAGCTTGAGGTCTACAAAATCGGTAACAAGTTGTTGCCACCTCAGCCATTATTGGAAGATGTAGGACCAGCAAATTTGAAAGGAACAAAATCGCACAAGTCAGTGGCACACACACGCACACACGCACACATTTTTTTGTGTGATGGTGACTTTTGATGCCGTCTGTTCGTAGCGATACCCCAGTGATTCGTAGCTCTGAGGAACACAAGTTCTGATGCCAGCACTGAAGCAAGTGCTGACACCGGTGACAGTGGTGATGCAAATGCCAAAGCAGCAGTCTCAGTGAAGGATTCAACAAGTTTTGCCAACGACTGACTGTAGATTGGCGATTGGTCTTTCGACAGTCACTAGCAATACTTCGAAGGATGAAGATCAGGAAACTTTGAAAATTGCGGAGGTCAATGCCTCACAGCCAGCAGCTGCAGGCCACATTCTGTGACATACTGGACCAGAAAGAGTAGAAACAGCTTGAAACAGAGTAGACATGCTGTGGATGCAAGTGCCAATTGCTGCGCTGAAAGTTGCCATATGGCAGGACCCTATTGGAAACTTTCCGGAGAAGGCGTTTTTACCGAGCGGAATATGTACAGTAGGATTCCGCTGTAACGACAATCCTATAGGATTCTAACCGAAGGAAGTTTAGAAGTTTAGAGGTCAAACTTCCGATTTTGGACAGATGCAACAATCATGGTGAGAAGAGTCAGAGAAGAGAAAGAGTCAGAAAAGAAAAAGGCAGAGAAGAGAAAGAGTCAGAGGAGAAAAAAAAGAGAAGAGACAGAGCCAGAAGAAAGAGCAAAGTCCAAGAAAAGGTAGAAAAGTCGCAAAACATTGCATTTTTCCAATGGTTCGTGGCTCCGGAGGGTCGACAAGTAGGCTTGCTAAAGTGGCGGGTGTGGAGCCATCTAGTGGGATGAAAGATCGAAAATTGCACCCCGTTGTGGCACGAAGGAGATTTGGAAGTCAAAACGCCAAAAACACCTCATGCCCGCAGCAATTTTGGCAGCTGAGTTCTTGAAAAAGCGCATATGGCTGTGGCGAGAAGCGGATGTGGAAGTCAAAATGTTAAAAGCACCTCATGGCCGGAGCACTGGTGGTAGTTGAGCCGTTCAAAAAGCGCACGCCGTTGTGGCGCGAAACACATTCGCAAGTCAAAAGTGTTTAAAAAGTAACGGTCTCGGACCATTTTTGGACGTTGAGATGTTGGAAAAGATCGGAAAAGCGCAGGGTGCGGAGCACATCCCGAAGTCAAAGCGGTACAACCACACCACGTTCGAACGACTTTTGGGTGTTCAAGCGTCGTTTTTATGAGAGGCATGGATTTTGCACCTTTACAAAATCGAGCTGAACGTGTGGGCTTTGTAGCAGTTTCAGAAACGATCGCAGGCGTGGGAGGTCTGAAGGGATCTGCAAACATGCATTTAGCGTGGAAGGCTCACATAATTGCCTCGTTTTTGAGATTGGCAATTTCGAATTGGAGGAAGTCTTGCAGAATTGCTGCGGCCTTTGATGTTGTCAACTTCCAGTTTTTAAGGAAGCCTTGCAGATTTTCTCCGTTTTCGATGTGGGCAACTCTCGGAAGTCTCGCATACTTGTTTTCTGTGAGATAGATAGATTGATAGATTGATAGACTGATAGATTGAAAGATTGAGAGATTGATAGATATGATAAATATGATAGATATGAAAAGACTTGATAGATAGACAGGTAGATAGACAGATAGTTCGATAGTTAGAAAGAAAGATGGATAGATATGATAGATGGGTGGGTAGATAGAAAGACAGAAAGATAGGGAATAGTTGGATAGATAGATAGATAGATAGATTGACTGATAGATATGAAAGATATGATAGATAGATAGATAGACTGATAGTTAGATACTTAGATAGTTAGAAAGAAAGATAGATATGATAGATGGGTAGATAGAAAGACAGATAGATAGAGAGATAGTTGGGTAGATAGATAGACAGACAGAAAGATAGATTGACTGATAGAAATGATAGATATGATAGATATGATAAAGATGATAGACAGATAGACAGATAGTTAGGTAGATGCACACAGAAAGGCGCATGGATACATAGATACATAGATAGGTGAAAATATGAGAGAGCTAGATAAATATATCAGATAGATGAGATAGATAGGTAGATGGATGGATAGATAAATAGATAGATAGATGGACAGATAGATAGATAGATAGATCGATAGATAGATTAGATATTTCAGACTAGATTAGATTAGATTAGCTGCGATAAGAAAAGATCAGCTGATGAGATTAGATTAGGTTAGATAGATAGGTAGATAGATAGATAGATTGATTGACGGATAGGTTGATGGATTGATAGATATGAAAGATATGATAGATAGACAGATAGATAGATAGATAGATAGATCGATAGATAGATTAGAGAGATCGATAGATAGATAGGTAGACAGACAGACAGACAGACAGACAGATAGATAGATGGATCCGTAGAAAGAAAGAAACAAAGATAGATAGGTAGACAGATAGGCTGAATGATAAAATATTTTGATAGACAGATAGATAGGAAGATCGACGAATAGATGGTTGGAATGGTTGGATGGATGGATGGACGGACGGACGGAGGGATGGATGGATGGATGGATGGACGGACGGACGGACGGAGGGATGGATGGATGGATGGATGGATGGATGTGTGGATGGATGGATGATTGGATGGATGAGACAGGTAGATAGACAGATAGACAGATAGATAGGCAGACAGGCAGATAGATAGAGAGAGAGAGAGAAGATCGAGACAGATAGTCAGAGGGATAGATGAACAGATAGACAGGCAAAATGGAAACATAGGGGAATAGATAGAGAGACGGGCAGAACACAGAGAGAGAGAGAGAGAGACTCAGAGCCTCAGCAACCTTTCGGTCCATCAGTGGGTTCGCTCTGCCAGCCAGGCGTCACAACAACCAAGCTCTCCTATAGGTTTCCCAACCTTGAAACTTCCGCCACCACCTTGTGCGGTACCATGTTAGGGGTTTCAATTGTACTTGACTCGTTTCATCATGTCTTATCTTGTTTCCTTGGGAAGTGCCAGGTGAACCCTCCATTGAGGTTGTCATCCCTAAGGCACGATCCTTGGGAATGTGACTGGGCTGTTGATTTGATCGCGTTGGTTTCAACTGTGTGCGTGACAGGGGACCAAGGCTACGGCGAGTGGCAACGAGGTGCCAAGGAATCATTGCAAATCGCTCGGATTTTTCAGAAACATGCAGAAGATAATGTGGGGCATTTATTTAATTGTGATGCTGTGAATTTTATTCTAACATATGAGTAGGATGGTTGGGTAGGGTCTTTATGTGATTTGAAAAGATTTGGTTGACTGCT
>CAMXCT020000459.1:131466-249131 GCA_947184155.2 Cladocopium goreaui
ATGAGCGCATATGCATGAGATAAAAACATGAAGAATGAAACGCCAACAAATCACATGAAGGAAACAAATAATGAACGAATGGGTGAACGAACATGTCAGAGCCAGTAAGCCACTGGACGACATGGACCAAATGGATTCAACGGATGGCTTGAGAGGAATGAAATGGATGACGTCGATGACGTCAATGAAAATGACTGAAAAAAGGAAGAATTGAATCATAAATGGCATTACATGAAACGAAATGAAGCCACATAATGTGAAGCAAAATTGACAACCAATATTTTGTTTTTATAATGAATCACTGAGTGAGTTTGTGACCAAATGAATGAACGGGTGCATGGAGGAATTGTTGGTTGGTAAATGGGTTGCGTTGTTTTTTTTTCTTTGCGTGTGTTCGCCCCCTCCTTTTCTTCTTTGGTCTTTCATTTTTCATTTTTCTGTTTGCATCCATCTCATTCTTTCATTCATGTGTTTATGCACTTTTTCCATTCTTTGTCCCCATTCAATTTTGCGACCTTGACGTTTGCACTTTGCTATGAATCAGTTCAGTTTGGCACGTTCAGGCAATGGCAGCTGGCGGTGACATCAGCATGATCGGACAGTTTGGTGTCGGCTTCTACAGTGCCTATTTGGTTTCAGACAAGGTGCCCGAATTAGCCAGGAGAGATCACGTTATTATATATTCGAAAAAAATAGAAACCTCAAACGTGATCAACAAATTCACCACATGATTCAATCTGACATTGATTTTCGACAAAATAGAGCCCTCAGCCCCTAGAGTTCACAAACCAATGAGTGCACATCATGCCACCAGGTTGTGTTTGTTCTTGCTTTCAGGTGCGAGTCATCAGCAAACACAACGATGACGAGCAATACATCTGGGAAACTTGCTTGTTCTGAGCATTGAGCAATGAGCAACCTCAAAGTTTGAACTGTGTTTCCTTAGGTTATTTCCCATCCTCTTTTCCAAAGGTTTCAACTTTCAATCCAAATTTCCGCTCTGAACTCGGCCAACCAAGGAGAGTGGCGCTGGCGGCTCTTTCACCGTGCCTAACCTCCGAGACAAGTCATTTTTTGCTAGACCCACGAATTACCGTACCATGAGTACGTAGAAATATATAATCGAAGAAAGTTTGGAAGTCAAACTTCCGACAGTGTGGACAGATGGAAAAGCAGAGGTGGGAAGAGTCAGAGAAGAGAAAGAGTCAGTAGAAAAATGATCAGAGAAGAGAAAGAGTCAGAAGAAAGAAGATGCGCAGGTGCGCGACAAGGTAGAAAAGCCACGAAACACCGTGTTTTTCCACTGTTTTGTGGCTAATTGCACGCCGTTGTGGCGCGAAGGGCATTTCCAAGCCAAAATGGTTAAAACACATTATTGTCGGACCGCGCGTGGAAGTTGAGATGATGAAAAAGTGTATTGCGTTTTGGCGCGAAGCGCATTTCCAAGTCAAAATGCTCAAAGCACTTCAGGTTCGGAGCACTTGTGGACGTTGAGATGTGGAGAAAGTGCACGCTGTTGTGGCGCGCAGCACATTTCGAAGTCACTATGGTAAAAGCACTGCATGTTCGGATCACGCACACTTGGACGTTCAACTGCGCCACGCCAGACGACAACGACAACGACAACGACAACGACAACGACAACAACAACAACAACAACAGCAACAGCAACAGCAACAGCAACAGCAACAGCAACAGCAACAGCAACAGCAACAGCAAGCACGACGACAACAACAACAACAACAACAACAACAACAGCAGCAACAACAACAACAACAGCAAACGCGACGACGACGACCACCACCACCACCACCACAACAACAACAACCACAACCACAACCACAACCACAACCACAACCACAACCACAACCAACAGCCACAACAACGACAACAACCACAACAAACACAACAACCACAACAACCACAACAACCGCAGCAACCGCAGCAACAGGCACAAGCACAAGCGCAAGCACAACCACAACAACAACAACCAACAAACACAACAACGACAACAACCACAACAACCACAACAACCGCAGCAACAAGCACAAGCACAAGCACAAGCACAAGCACAAACACAACCACAACAACAACAACGACAACAACACAAACGACAACAACACAAACGACAACAACACAAACGACAACAACAACAATAACCACCACAACCACAACCACAACCACAACCACAACCACAATTGCAACAACAATAACTATTACAACTACAACCGCGATTACAACTACAATTACAACTCCACTACACTACACTCCACTTCACCAGATTACAATACCACCACACTACACGACAACTACAACTTCAACTACAACAACATTGCAACTATAACAACATCAGCTACAGCTACAACTACACTACAATACAACCACAGCTACAACTACAGCTACAATTACCACTACAACGGCAACTCCACTACACTGCACTCACCTTCCACCCCGCTTCACCTCACTACACTACCACTGCAACACTTACAATAACTACATCAATTACTACGACTACAACAGATACTGCTACAGCTACTGCTACAACATTCCAACTACAACTACAATTACAACACCACCAGCTACAGCTACAACTGCAACAACACTAGAATACAACTACAGCTACAACTACAACTGCAACTACAATTACATTGCACTTTGCTACACCACACTACATCCAGCAGTTGTGGTTGAGGTGACCGCTGCAACGACTCCAAAAAGCACAGCTGCAACCACCTTTCGGTCCATCAATGGATTTCGCTCTGCCATCCATGCATCACAAGCACTGACCTTCCCTATAGCTTCCTTTTGTTTGAAACTTCCGCCGCCGCCTTGTGCGGCACTACTGGTATCAACACGTATATACTGGTATATATGTATATGTATATGTATATACATATGTATAGAAGGTTGTCTGTCCTTGCTTTGATTTGTGAGGCGCAGAAGGACACAGAGCTTGTGCATGGCGAAATTAAGAGAGGAACAAAAATCATTTGCTATCTCAAGGAGGATCAGTCAGAGTTCCTTGAGGAGCGCCGCTTGAAGGACTTGGTCAAGAAACACTCTGAGTTCATTGGCTTCCCCATCGAACTCTACGTGGAGAAGAGCAAGGAGAAGGAAGTCACAGACAGCGAAGATGAAGGTGAGGCCGAGGAAAAGAAGGAAGAAGGCAATCGAAATTTGGGTGGGTCGGATATCCGCTGATTCAGACACGTACATACACAAGTCATGTAGAGGAGGGTGCCAGATATCGAGGAGAGGATGGAGAGGGTTGTATACGCATATATTTGTTTGTTTGATTCACATATATTGATGGACGTATTAAAGTGTTAGTATCGTATATGATTTAAAAAACGATATGTATAGCCCCAGCTGTCCGGACTGACTTGACAGCTGAGCTGACACTGTAGACCCGGGGAAGGCGATGAACCAAAGATTGAAGAAGTGGATGAGGAGAAGGAAAAGGAGGACAGTCGACCCAGTCGACCCTGTACAAATTGAGTTTTTTTTTTCAAGGATCTTCGATGCTTGGGTTGTTGTTCAATCTGCCAAACCCGTGGGGAGCGAGTGCGGATTGACGGAGAGTGTGGCCGGAAGAGAATGAGGGGAATTTTTTAGTCCCATTTGTTTTTTTTTTTGTGGTATGGCAGATTGAGTTTTGGGGAAGAAAACAAATTGGTTCGTAACTTGTTGCGTTCAGCTTGCGTGAGCGCCAAGTAGGAGAAGAAAAAGAAGACAAAGAAAGTTAAAGAAGTGTCCCACGAGTGGGAACAACTCAACAAGAACAAACCTCTGTGGATGAGGAAGTCGGAAGACGTCACAAATGAAGAGTACGCAAGCTTCTACAAGTCCTTATCCAACGACTGGGAGGATCACCTTGCCGTGAAGCACTTCAGCGTGGAGGGTCAGCTTGAGTTCCGTGCTTTGTTGTTCGTTCCTCGCAGGGCTCCTTTCGATCTCTTCGAAACCAAGAAGAAGAGGAACAACATCAAACTCTACGTGCGAAGAGTTTTCATCATGGACGACTGCGAGGAACTGATGCCCGAGTGGCTGAACTTTGTGAAGGGCGTCGTGGATTCCGAGGATCTGCCACTGAACATCTCCCGTGAGACCTTGCAGCAGAACAAGATCCTGCGAGTGATCAAGAAGAATCTCGTGAAGAAGTGCTTGGAGATGTTCGCAGAGATCGCAGAGAAGAAGGACAGGGAGACGGCTTGACGGCTTGACGGCTTGACAGCTTGACATTGGACAATCAATACGAAGTTTTAGGACCTAGGATTAGGATTTGTATGGATTTGTTGTCCTCCAAAATGTGTCAAACAACTGTATAACATTCCTAGCATCAGACTGGAAACCAATGTCAAGTATGTGGTCCCTTGAACTAGCATATTTGTTTCTTAGCTTGTTTTGTTGAGTCATCTCGATTTGAACGCCTGAAGGATGACTACAAGAAATTTTACGAAGCATTTGGCAAGTGCCTGAAGCTTGGGGTGCATGAAGATTCCACCAACCGCACCAAGATTGCAGAGCTCCTTCGCTTCCACACCTCCAAGTCTGGCGATGAGCAGATCAGCCTGAAGGAGTACGTGGACCGCATGAAGGAAGGACAGAACGACATCTTCTACATCACTGGCGAAAGCATTGCTGCAGTGTCTTCCTCTCCATTCTTGGAGACCCTCCGCAAGAAGGGAATCGAAGTGCTGTACATGGTTGCTTGTCATATCTTGTCACTGCGAGTTTTATTGAATTTTCCAAGTTGACTCATTATGACTCATTGACAATCATGGACCCATGTTGTTGGTTTTCCGGCAATCATGTTGTTGGTTTTCCAACAATCCAAGATGCATCGCCATTTCGTTGCCTTCACTATCCATCACTTTCAAAGAATGCCCAACTTCCTTTCACATATGGACAGTTGATGAGGTGCATGATTGGATGGTTGGCACATGTTGGCACAGTCTTTTGGCCACTGTCAAGTGAGTCAAGTGCAAAGTTTTGCTGCGCGCCCGAGGTTGACCCAATTGATGAGTATGCAACTCAGCAGCTGAAGGAGTTCGATGGCAAGAAGCTGAAGAGCACCACCAAGGAGGGTCTCGACATCGATGACGAGGATGAGAAGAAGAAGATCGAGGAACTGAAAGCGGAATTTGAGCCATTGACCAAACTCATGAAGGAGGCACTTGGATTGGTTTGTTGGTTTGGGCATTTTTGAATGACATTCTGAGTGGCCGAGTTCTGAAGATATTGTCATTGTACGTCACAGCATTAAAACATATTAAAACCATGTATGGTTCCGGACGACTTTGTTTTTTTCTTACAACAAGGCATGCCGCAGAATCAGGTGCTTGGCGACAAGGTGGAGAAGGTCCTCGTCAGCTCTCGCATGGCAGACTCTCCTTGTGTGTTGACCACCTCCGAGTACGGTTGGTCTGCCAACATGGAACGCATCATGAAAGCTCAAGCCCTTCGTGACAACTCCATGACTTCCTACATGGTCTCTAAGAAGACTATGGAAGTGAACCCAAAGCATTCCATTATGGTTGAGCTTAAGCTCCTGGGTTCAATTGGTTCAATTGGTTCAATTGGTTCAATCAATTCAATTGGTTCAATTGGATGAGATTGAGTGTTCATAGCTGGCCATATTGCCCCAAACAGGAAAGAAACTAAAAGAAACTGAACCCAAATGAGAGTTTGAAGCAGTTCTGAAACAGTTTTTTGTAGACAGATTCAACAGAGGAAGAAGGCAGCTGCAGACAAGTCCGACAAGACAGTGAAGGATTTGATCTGGCTGCTCTTCGACACCTCGCTCTTGACATCTGGCTTCAACCTGGATGAGCCCACTCAGTTCGCTGGCCGCATCCACCGCATGATCAAACTTGGCCTCTCCATCGATGATGATGACGAGGGCCTTGGTGACGACGATGACTTGCGACTTGGACGACTTGGATGACTTGGCTCAGGGGAAGATGAAGAGATATGAAGAGTCTGAAGTTCCGTCAGTTCCGTCTTTTAAATCAAACCTGGGTTATCCTGGGTTCAGCATTTTCTCTTGTGTTTTTCAATGGAATCTAATGAAATCTAACCTGCCAGATCAGCGTTTCAGCATCGTTGAAATCATACTTTCAGGCCACCTCTCGAGGAGGTGGAGGGAGCTGCGGATGAGGCCTCGAAGATGGAGGAAGTGGACTAGAGTGACTAGAGACATCCACAGTGGACATCCAGTGCCAGGAATTCGAACAGGGCGCTTTGTGACCAGTGGGTCGGCGTCATGGCGTCATGCCTCAGAAACCACAGACCTTCCGTCCGCAGGGATGAAAAAAGATTGGAGACTTCACTTACATCCCTACCGTAGGTAGTATTCCCCAGTTACAATTCATGCAGTTGACATGCAGTTGATTCTTGTATCATGGATTTCTGGATGATCTACGATGATCTACGATGATCTATGATGATCTATGATGATCTATGATGTTTTTTTAAATATTTCACGATGTTTCGCTTGACTTCCGGACTTCCGATGCAGACAGCGATGTGGCGTCTCTATGTTCGTCCAAAGAGCACGGGGAATCGTTGGGACTCGGAGGGACCGCCAGGGGACCGCCAGGGACCGCCAGGTGCTGGTCTTCAACGCCTCCAAAGCCTCCAAAGAAGGTGGGGTTTCATCATTGTTCATTCAGTTATCAACCAGTTATCAGATGTTTTGAGATTTATCGATTTTCCAATTTATAAAATTACCAAGGAAAAGCAACTTGGACAGATCCCTGGAGCTTCATCGCATTAATCACTTGCATGCTTGTGACGGTCGAGGAAGCAGGGCAATCCCTCGAATTGTTTAAGAGTCTCGGTTTGGCTAGCTCTTACAGAGCATTTCTTTCCCGCAGGGTATCATAATTTGTGATTAAAATAGTAGTGAGCTAGATTCAGCTAGATGATCTAGATGAAGTCTAGATGAAGTCTAGATTCATCTAGATTCATGATCAAACTATCCGGGCTACATCACTAATCATCAATCTTGTTCTGCAGGTGACAGTTCAAGGTCTCCCGAAGAGGCTTGGAGTCCTAGCATGTTAAGATATGTTAAGCAGGTTATAAGCAGGTCATCTTTCGTTTGTTTGTTTGTATCATATTTCAGCTCTTTGTGGAATCGTTGCAGACTTGCTCTTTCAACCGCAGCATTCATTTGCTCCAGATGTTTGTCGCTAGGCACAGGCTCCATCCAGCACAACTGATGCTCCAATCAGCAAGGCGGGTGTTGCAAGCGCTGTTTTCCTGGGTGAGAGAAGAGTGTTGGCTGTTGGTAAGGATCAAAAGGGTAGGTTGCAGTCGTTGCAGTGGTTAGTTGGTCGTTGGTTTCAGCGGCGCGGTGGCGAAAACACCACGAATTAAACCTAGGATTTTCCCAGCTTTGGATGCTTCGGCTTCGGAGTGCGAAAAGGGTCAACTGTCTGGTGACAAGACGGGGCAAATGGGGCAGATGGGGGCAGTTCTGATGAAAGGTGAAACTCCCTGTGGGCGTCTCCACCGACTCTTGCGAGCCTTGCCAGCCTGTTTCACCAATCACTTGACAAACGGACGCAGTGGATAGTCCCTGATCATTTCAATGATTCTCCAGCCCACCTCCCTTGTTTTCTTTTCCCTTCACACATTGCTTTTACTTCATACTTGGTTGCTTGAATTACTTTACTTCATGCCTGTTTCTGTTTTCATCTCGGCACTGCTCCATGGACGGATAGTAGTGGATGGTTATGATGGCAGAGAATGTTGCCAGTGTGAGATTGGTTGTGGGTTGTGACCGTTTGCTTTCTTGATCTTCCGGCCTGAACCCATTGTGACAGGGAGAAACAAGAGGGCCAAGATGGTGGAATTGCTGGTGCCTCAACTTCTCAGCCCAGAGCAGAACAAGTTTACTCGAGGTGGAAGCAAGTTTGAAGCAAGCTAACTTTGATTGCTCTTAAATATCTTAAATACATTTAAATACTCTTAAAGTTTGTTGACAGCGGTGTGCAGTTGCAAGTTGAACCGTGCATTGATTGCGTGTTTCTTGCAGGTCTTAAAATGCAAACTTGAGCAGGAGGATGTACACGAAGTTCCGATCAAAGCATTTTGGCTGCACATAGCACTGTTGGTAGACACTTTCTGTTCTTGATGCGTCAGACATGGTCCATGGTGCATGTATGTAAGCGTACAATAGCGTATACCAATGTCAGCAACATGAGAGATGAAAGTCATATGACACTTATATTAACATGTAACAAACACACACACATATATATATATCTTTGAAAACTGAAAACTATACAAACACTATGTGAACATATATAAATTATATATAAACTGCAAAGATATGAACTGCTACGAAGAGGGTCCGACAAGTCCTCCATCTTCAAGTTTGAGGTCATCGACGAGCTCTGAGCGGATTGAAGCGCAGATTTAAAAGCTATCGGGAAGAACCGATCGTGTGTAATGGTGCTATACCGTATCGGTATACCACGCTTAACACCGTTTTCTTCAAAGAAACCCGTGACATTCTCAAGGCGGAGTTCAGCAGCGAGAAAAAGAACCAGTTCCGGTCAAGATCCTTTCCATCAACACTTGTCAATATTTTTGCATGTGCAAACTATATGCACCCAAACTAGATTCGACATGAGCTTTGTTTATTTCTGCGCCGCTTTTTCTTATTCTGCTACTCTGTCAGCTCTGCTTTGTAGCCGCCGGCTGACACATTGAGACCGAAGAGAGATTGCGGTGCAAAAAGTGTGAGTAGCGATCGAAGTCTCGCCCGTATGATGCAACCATCGGCACCCTTCGGCGAGGTATCGTGTGCCGTGTGCCGTGTGCCGTGTGCTAAAGTTAAGAGGCCAATTAGCGCTGCGAACTCGCCATATCCCACCTCACTTGCCAGCTGTAGCGTCGCAAGGGACCACAGTTTTCCAACACGTAGAGCTGATGACGATGCGCAAAATGTATCGCGTTGGTCCGCCAACTCAATGGCTACTTGCGTTGCGGAGCACTGCGGATTAGAGCTGTGCGTACTTTTGCCAATCGTGGATCATCTCAGACACCCCGGCGGATTCAAGCAGAAAAATGCAAGATATCGAATTTTCATGAATTTTCTGCACTTGTCAAAGGAGGGCTAATTATTTTAGGTTTTCTTTTTTGATCAGGTTTAGGATTTTTTTTTGGATGCCTGCTTCTCTGCTGTTCCTGCTTTTCCTGCTTCTCTGCTTTTCTGCTTTCCTGCTTTTCCTGCTTCTCTGCTTCTCTGCTTTTCTGCTTTTTTGTTTTTCTGCTTCTCCTGCTTCTCTGCTTTTCTGCTTTTTTGCTTGTCCTGTTTCTTTGCTTCTCTGCTTTTCCTGCTTTCCCTGCTTTTTTGCTTTTCCTGTTTCTTTGCTTCTCTGCTTTTCCTGCTTCTCTGCTTTTCTGCTTTTCCTGCTTCTCTGCTTGCTTCTCTGCTTTGCTCCTGCTTTTCCTGCTTTCCCTGCTTTTTTGCTTTTCCTGTTTCTTTGCTTCTCTGCTTTTCCTGCTTCTCTGCTTTTCTGCTTTTCCTGTTTCTTTGCTTCTCTGCTTTTCCTGCTTTTCCTGCTTCTCTGCTTTTCTGCTTTTCCTGTCTGTTTGCTTTTCTGCTTTTTTGCTTTTCTTCTTTTTTGCTTTGCCTGCTTCTCCGCTTTTCTGCTTCTCTGCTTTTCTTGCTTTTCTCTTTTCTGCTTCTCTGCTCTTCTCTGATGCATTTTGCACAGTATTTACATCCCTGAGTATCACATTACTTATCTTGTCTTGAAAACTGACAGCGTTACATGTGAGAAGAGGTGCTTGCATTCTGCCCTCCCCCCAATCCCCCCCTCCCGCTTTTTTATATTAAAACCCAAGCTCGTAAATACATTAGTTGGGGTTGGTATGATGATGTGGTGAACATGGTGGTGTGAATGCTAACCATGACCATCGCCCGCAGCTTGCATTTTTGCGAACCAACCTTCTCTTGAAAGCTGACAGCATTACATTGTATTACATGTGAGAAGAGATGCTTGCATTCTGCTTTGGGGGGAGGCGCTGCGTCCTCCCCCCAATCCCCCCTCCCGCTTTTTTATATTTAAACCCAAGTTACATTAGTTGGGGTTGACAGGTTGCGATTTTTGCGAACTAACCTTCTGTTGAAAACTAGCAACATTACATGTGAGAAGAGGTGCTTCCATTCTGCTCTGGGGGGAGGCGCTGCGCCCTCCCCCAATCCCCCCTCCCGCTTTTTTATATTAAAATTAAAACCCAAGCTCGTAAATACATTAGTTGAGGTTGGCATGATGATCTGGTGAACATGATGGTGTGAATTCTAACCATGACCATCGTCCGCAACTTGCATTTTTGCGAACTAACATTCTCTTGACAGCTTGGGGGTGACATGATGATGTAATTAGTGAAGGTGGCCATGCCAAAATGTATCAAATCCCTTGGGGTTGGCATGATGATGTGGTGAACATGCTCACATGTAGAAAACCCCATGCAAAATGGAAGGTGAACATGCCAACATGTAGCAAATCCCATACAAAATGGAAGGTGAGCACGCCCACATGTAGCAAATCCTATGCAAAATGGAAGGTGAACACGCCCACATGTAGGAAATCCCATGCAAAATGGAAGGTGAACATGCCCAAATGTGGCCAAGCCCATGCAAAATGGAAGGGGAACACGCCCACATGTAGCAAATCCCATGCAAAATGGAAGGTGAAAATGCCAAAATGTGGCAAATACCATACAAAATGGAAGGTGAACACGCCCACATGCAGGAAATCTCATGCAAAATGGAAGGTGAACATGCCCAAATGTGGCCAAATACCATGCAAAATGACAAATTCAAGGCCCAAACCGTTGCAAACACTAGGCAAATTCTTACCAGCCAAGAAATCAAAAAAAAATCCCAAACCTGCTCAAAAAAAAAATCCTAAAACTATTTCACACCCCTTGTCAAACCAAGGGCCACTTGGTAGCCACTTGGCATTATGTCTTGATCGCCATCGAATCGGCTGCTTCCTCAAGCTGGAGAGCTTTCTGTGGCAGCGAAAATTGCTGTGGCACAGCGACCGGGCCAGGGAACTCGCCAACAGAAGTAACCCTGTGCAAAACTAAGAGTGGGTTTTGCAAATCTTTTCAATTCCCTTTCCTGTCACCATGAATTGAAAACCATCCCTTGCACCAAGTAGGTCGCCTAGGTCGCCAGGAACGCTTTTCAACCCCATCGCACCATGAAGTTGGCACGATTTAGCAAGTGATACCGTGAATAAGAAGTGCGCGTGAACAAGACCCTCCGAGGCAATGTTGAGGTCAAGTCGTGAGATGGAAATATCGTCAATATCGTCAATCAATAAATGTTTCAATCCTTGTTGCAATCGCGGATTATCGGTGAATGTGGCGGCAAATTGCGGAAATGGCAGTAATTTGGGACTCTGTGTTTTCGCGGGCTGCCAGGATTCTGATTGCCGGAACGCCTTTTTCCTTCAACAGCCCAGGGAAACCAGCAAACATAGTCATCTTAGATCATCTTAGTATCAGGGAACAACATGAAAACCTAGAGAATGGGATTTGGTTTGCCAACACCATCCGTTGAGATTGGGAACTTGCAGAATTTAAGACAATGTTGGAACAACATCCGCAGCTCCAGGTTCCAAGTGCAACATTTGACAAACGACACGCACAAATAAAACTGGCACGTTCACATGGCATCGTTAAGGGAAGTGAGCGTCATGGACAAAACTTAATCGAATTTTCATGTGCAGATATTTGGCCGTGTTTTGCACTGCCATTAGATTCCCGCGTAATGCTTTTTCTTCTCGAGTCCCTTGGAAGAAAACAAGATGTTTCCAACCTTGAAAATGAAAATTGTTTTGCAAGTTTTGACTGTGTATTTGAAAAAATGTAAGTTTAGCCAACGATAAGTAGTTGATTCGATTGGAGAGAAATCAAAAACAAAAGGAACAAAAAGGGAAATCGATTCCACCAGTTTCTTTCCATTTTTTCTGAAAATTGAACAAAACACACAGCAACGGGAAAACGCAACGTTTTTCATTCGGACAAAAGTGCCCCGAGGCCAACCAAATATTGCCTCGTTTACCATGCCAGCGCTGGCCCGAAGCCTATGGCGAGTTGTATGGCGAGCCAGCTCTACACCACGGACCCGAACTGTCAGAATAACTCAAAGATCAGATCTCAGATGGCATATTTGATAAAATGTCCGAGCGTATTCGAAGCAGAATTCCAGACAACAAATCGGACAATATAACCAAACATATTTTATCTAGAAGGTTAGGTAGAATGTCAAATACAGTGTCCGAAAAAATGCTCTGACGAATGCCAGGTGCTTGGTAGAATGCTAAGCTGCTAAAATAATTTTACAATAGAATGCCGGATAGAAAGGCAGGTAAAATGGCACAAAGAATGCTAGACAAAATGTGAAACAACATGTCAAATTAGATGCGAGATAAAATGCCGCGAAATAATTCAAATTATACGTCAATGAACATGTCACATAGCATGGCGTATTATGTTGATTTTCCCCGATGAATTTAGACGGTGTACAATATTGCAGCAAGGGATAACCACTCCATATGGAAACCGAAGGAATGTTAATGTGCAAGTGATGCAAGTGTATTGTTTCACTACACGGCGCCAGACGAGCGGGCTCACAGACAAAGTCAAAGTTAAATGAATGTAAGACAACATCTCAAGCATGATGAGACATGATGGTGCATTTCTCAGGTGGGAATAACATGCAGGGATAGAATTTCCTTTCCAGATTGTTCAGTCAAAACTTGTGCAGCACATGTTTTTTTTTTTAATAAGACACAATAGGCTATAGGGTGGACACATATTAGAAAGATCCCGGCACTCGTTTCCCTCAGGATATCCAGTAAGTTCACCTCCGTGTAGGATGCCGTGTCGACCCTCAATATTTTAGGTATGTGTCGTATGTGTCTTTTATTTTTCTGAAATCCTTGCATTTTACTTTTTCTGAGATCCCCGAGTCGTAAGATGCTGCTTTCCTGGAATTTTTGTGTGCTCAAATCCCTGACCATTTGTTTGTTCAAATTTTGTTGGCGATCCTGGAAAACTATTGAAGGGATACGGTCAGTGATCTGGGCATTGGAAAAAAATCGATCGACAAATTCGAAACCAGGCCCTGGGTTGGGATGATGGGTTCTAGACAAACCAGCCACATGTGGAGAACAATAGCGTGATTCGAGCCCCCCTCTGCAGCTTCTACTGGGTCAGTGACTTAAGTCGTATCACCTAACCAAAAGTCGTATCAATCATGCGTGGCCTATGGGGGAAACTGTACCACAGTAGAATAAAGGCACAATTCATCACAGCAAATTGAGGCGTGGCCTTGCGGTTGTGCAAGTTGTGGTTATCAACGTTTGAAGTTTGTTCGTAGGTATTCCATGCGGATTCCAGTGCTCTTTGGGCACTTCTGATGTTCCACATATACGTACACAAGATCACTCACTGCCGATTTTCTCCGGACCCATGCGTGTGCGGCGCAAATGCCTTGAGCGAGGTCCTAAACTGCAGTCTTTTCACACCAGACCCCAAGCCAAGTCAATAAAAACGTAAGACATCCTCCAAATAAATTTTGGGCCGAACTTGCGTAGATTGTAGCCCAAACCTGAAGAACAAACTTTAACACCGACCCTACATATGCTAAAATTAAACCGAAACAATTTGAACTTACTTTTCGCACAATGTTTAAACCAATCCGGAAGAAACCCTGGATCAACCCTGGACGGATCGTAGGCCGATCCTAGGTAGTTTTGACACGAGTGTAGGCACTTGCCATAGCCAATTTCAAACTGACCCGGCTACCTTCTACATCAACCTTGGGCAAAAAGAACCATAACCCCCGAAAAAATAGATCAACCTTAAAACAAATCAGGAACGAACCCTAGTTGCCAACTAGCATGTTACAAAAAGAGTTCGCGCACAAAAATGTGGCAAAAACGTTTGAACATGAGATGTTCGGAAGTGAAATATGCGGGATATGCCGTTTTTTCTCTTCCGTGTTTATTTTTCTAAGCGATTTCTTGCTCTGACCCTTCGCCGTCCTATTCGCACCATTTGGAATTGGAAACGGCCATCTCAACGGTAATTGCAACATTTTTGACTTCGAACATCTCCTTTCGCATAGTGGTTGTGACAGATTGGTCACGAAACAATTCCGGCCCCATACTTTGGGATCGGGCGCTTGGTTCTTATAGTCTTTGGTCCTCAGCGCACTCTGGTGGTGATTTTCTTAAAGATATATGAAATTAATTGCCAATGCCAGGAAATTATGGATTTTGAATGGTTTCTGTGAAAGATTCATGCAATTCTTATAGGAAAGGCGCCCCTAACCACACACAGTTTTCTTCCAACCATGAGCCAGAGTTCTTCTTCTTGCACGCGTCTATTTTTCCAACCACGTATGGTTTGTTTTCCTAATCGTACGTGAATTATTTCTCAACCGAAAAACGGAGTCAGATGAATGGGGGATCTGATTGATGACCGCAGACCTGCGATCAGAGAAAGGAAACGCGCTATGTGAAGACGACGTGATTCGAATAAACCATGACTCACGCAGCCGACCGTGCATCCAACAGAGTCGTACATCAATTTTGGTGCGTTCAAGAATTTGAGCGTGACTAACGTTGTTTTACACCATGGCATATGCTATTTTTATCCACGGCGAGCCACCTATCCCTGTCACATGCCAATCCCAAACCCAGTTCTAGGTTTTCATAATCCAAATTTAGAATTTTCGACAATTCCACATCACATCGTGTCGGCCCAGAAACAAAATATGATTGCGCGTTTGGAGTGGGGTATCCCCGGCCACATTTCGAGGGAGGATAATCATTCAAGGTGAATCATTCGGGTGGGGAGGGTTGTGATGGATCATGAATCACCAAGTGTTCAAAATGGATGTGTTGAAAACACGGATCGTCTACAGATGCACTTACAATATTGCCATATAGATTGACTTCCGTCATACCATGTTCCATACCACAGCATGGCAAGGATGTTCGCTCCTGTCTTCACAGAACCCCAAGGCGAACCAAAATCCTAATGTAGATCTTGCGCCTTCTGGCCGCGTGTCCCGTTTTGGACTGGACAGAAACCGCTCAGATGTGTGTTGCTGTCATGGTCCCAAGGTGTCAAAGAAAGCGGTCACTACCCATATGAACGGGGGCGAGGTTATTTCGGGAAAATGTGACATAGCGGCGCATTGGATTTGACTATTTAATTTTTCACATGTTTGGGAAAAAAAATGGTGCAAGAAACAGCGAACAACCTCTGGCGAGTTAAAAAGAAACACGTTTAGTATGTTTTGCGGTTGTTTCCACAATACCTTGATTTCA
The DNA here is from genome assembly GCA_947184155.2 of Cladocopium goreaui. Classification (NCBI taxonomy): domain Eukaryota; class Dinophyceae; order Suessiales; family Symbiodiniaceae; genus Cladocopium; species Cladocopium goreaui. Next base: position 146,844 of record CAMXCT020000459.1, read on the forward strand.
GCAAATTTGTATCATCATCCATGCTCACATACATCCCAGTTTCCAGCATATTTGGTTTGACGAATCGTCCGCAGAACAGACGCCAGTTCTTGCCATGGTTTCAATTACTATACTACCCACCACCTACGGGTATGACAAGGACTTGCATTGAGATGGGCAGGCGCGGGCCGTCATGGAATGATTGGCGTATGAGGTGTGAAGAAGATCCCTCGGCACCTTTTACGGGACCATTTTGGCTCAAGTCAAACAACACCTCAACGAAGCGACATACGACATTGAAACCAACCACCGCATCGGAGCTCACCTCATATACAAACAACTACAGGCAGACGCTAAGCCAGCGTCCCAATCCTTCACAGTGGAGGGTTTCCCGAAGGATGCAAGCACAGCAGACAAGCACGCCTTCATCAAATGGATTCTTGAATCCTCCAGCTGTGCTGACCCAGATGTCAAAGCCAGCCTCACAAACACCAAAGGGGAAGTCAGCAACACAGGACCAGATCGCGCAGACAACGGCAGCCGACACAGCACAACAAGACCGGGCATGGAAACTGTGGATGTTCCTCCCGCGAATGCTTCTCCACAAGCCACCGGGGCCCGCCAAGATCCCTAAACCGGAGCTGCTCTCACGCTTCACCGCCTTCTTTCAGGGACAATGGGCCGAGCTGATGCAACGTTCGCGGGACAACCGGCCGCAATCACAGCAACCACCTGCAACACCACAGCCGACACGAGAACCAGCAGCTGACCAACGGGCACACCGGGCCAACTCACTCGACTAGGGGAACTGACTCGGGCACGGCAAGCCTTGATGGCAGACCCGCTAGCGCCTGGCACCACAAACACGTTGAACCAACTCACCGACCCGGCCGCACGGCCCCAACAACCATACGAACCAGTGCCACCCGATTTGCTCACTTGGGAACCAGCATCCCCAATCCAGCTGCCACCAGCCTTGCTCACCACGAACCTCCGAAGAGCCCGCCGGGGAACAACACCAGGCCCCAGCAGCTTAACAGCAGACATTGCGAAGGTTCTTTTGGATGACCCTGCAGCTTTTGATGCCTCCCAGGAGGTGTGTCACAAGAAGTCGCCCAAGGCAACACCCCAGCATCAGCAATACACACCCCCAGCCTCGGCAAGCTAGTAGCTCTCCAGAAGCCCTCCGGTGCAGTCCGCGGACTCGTAGTCGGAGACTTCCTCCGACGACTGGTTGCCCGCACCATTGCCCAGCACTTTGCACAAACCTTTGAGAGAGCATGCCACGCGTACCAGTTCGCCCTTGCTACACGGGCCGGATCCGAAGCTTTGGTCCACAGCCTCCAGCTAGCAACAGAAGCTGACCCAACACTCATAATCAGTCTGTGGACGGCATTGGGGCATATGACCATGTCAGCAGAACCACCATGCTCACAGCCTTGCGCCATACCGCCGAAGCCAACCAGGCTCTGCCTTTCGCCCGGATGTTCTGCAGCACCCACCTAAACCTGGACGGATCAGCCAGGCCAAACACACCCAGTCCAACAAGCAGAAGGAGGGGAACAAGGAGATCCTCCCATGCCAGCTCTGTTCTCCCTAGCTTCGAACACGGCACTGCAACAATTCCACCCGGATCTCCACGACGGGGAGCGGGTGGGATGACATATACATCACAGCACAGCCCTCACGAATTCGAACCTTGTTCGACGCATTGGCCAAGCACCTAAGTACACATGCGGGCATTAGGCTCCATGCAGGCAAAACCGAAGTCTGGAATGCAGGGGGCGTAGGGCCGCCTAACGTGCAAGAATTCACCACCACTACACCGGTGTGGTTTGGGAACCCAACTCTCCCACACACTCAGCAAGGCTTGGGTCCTCGGCCTTCCGCTCGGACACCCGGAATATATCCAGGAGGAGCTGGCCAAACTCAGTAGAAAACTGCCAGCATTCCCGGACTTACAGGCAAGCTGGTTACTGCTGTTGTACTGCGCGGCGCCCCGCGTCTACTATGCCTTACGGGGCCTCCGCCCAGACCTCACACGAACCTTTGCAGCAACTCCCGCACATGCCTGGTACAGTTACTCCGACTACCAACGGATGACCTGCCGGCAACATCCGGCAACAACATCAAGAATAGCACAACTAGCGCTCAAACAGGGAGGTCTCGGCCTCTGGGGCACCCAAAACCACACAGCGGCAGCATACTGGGCATCATGGCAAGATGCAGCGCCCATACTCCGCAGCAAAGCGCCCCAAGTTTTCGGTTTGTTGTCACAACAGCTCTGCACTGGCAATCCTGGCCTTCCTACTATCCAGTGCTTGCAGCATGTCACAGCCTTCCTGAGCAATTTGGGGTTCCAGGCACCTCCATGCACCCAGTGCGCCGAGCCACCGCAGCAGTCCCCAGCAGAGCCAGCTGATCACACGCGAGGGTGGCAACGCACAGCATCAACAACTACAGACCAAACATGACCAAACTTTCCAAGCCGAACTGCGGCGGGCCAGCCTGGATCCAGCTTCTCAGGCAGTCGGGGCCGCTGGCAGCGAAAATCTTCACCATTTTGCCAGCCAGCCCTGAGCTCACTTTTGAACCCTGTTACTTCCGTGTTCTCCTACTTCGGCGTCTCCGGCTTCCGCTTGCATACACTGCAGCAACATGTCGCTGCCGACAGCCACTTGGCCCGTTGGGGGGACCATAGGGCGGCCTGCCCCAGATCGGGAGCTCTGAGAACACGCGCGTTGGGAATGGAAAGGGCAGCAGCCCGCATCTGCCGCGAGGCTGGCGCGACAGTGAGCACCAACGTCCTAGGGACTTAAACGCCTACACCACACAGCACGACGACAGACGCATCGAGGTGATTGCAAATGGCCTCCCAGTGTGGAATGGCTGTCAGCTAGCAGTTGACACCATGCTTGTTTCCCCATTGACCGCTGCCGGTCAACCACGCGGACATCAGGGCAGCACAGCAGCAGCAGCATTACGCATTGCGCGATGAGCAAAAGCCCGCACATACCCAGAACTCACAGGCGCAGACCGCGTCGGGCTAGTAGTGCTCGGGATTGAGATTGGGGGACGTTGGAGCGAAGAAACGCTGACCTTCATCCGGCTTCGGGCACAACAAACCGCAGTGCTTTGGCAAACCCAACAGAATGGCAGGATCCCGGGGAACACGATTGCTGATTGAAGGTCTCCAGCCCTGCCTGCATGTTGCCCATCTTTGCCAAAGCCAGAAACACATGCCAGACATGTGCCTTATGCCATGTGCATGTGTGAGTGCTAGATATTGTTTTGTTCAGGCATGAAAAATGTCTCGGTCCTCCTTGGGTTACATAGAGGTTCAGGAAGAAGTTCCAGTGGGTGTGAAGTGTGAACACCAAAGCTACTGGAGTTGATTTTCCGCCCCGGTTTTCCAATGTTTGGTCCTTCCCACCTGAACGACGCAGTCTGGAAACGAGTCTCAGGCCTCATTGGTCTCCTCCGAAACATTTGGCAAAGCACTCATGTCCATGCATGGCCCCTGCGCAAGGATGACACTTCATGGATTTGAACTTGTAGATTTCTCACATTGGTCATGGACAGTTCATGCAAAACGCATTGAATACTTTAGGCCCTGTGGATCAAGCAAAAAGGTCCGTGCTGCACCTTTCGGTTTCGCATGGTGGCGGAGCCAATTTGTGCTCCAGCTACTTCTCGGTGCTGAGCCTAGCGCACTGAACCCAAGGGTGAGCCTTCCAACTAGTGTGGCAGTTCTTGACTTCACCTTGGACACCATTGACTTCCAGGACACGTTTCATTCTGCAATCTGGCTTTTGGCTTGTGGCAGTTGGAGGGACGTATAAACTGGATTTACTGGCAGGCGGTGATTTTCCATTTTTGTCTGGTTAGGTTGGGAAAGGCGTTGTCACCAAACTGGATTTTTTTTTTTAAATGGATTTGCCTTGCAGTTTGAGCCGTGTGAAAATTTTCAATTTGGGTTGCAATACATTGGACTGGCGTGGAACTTCAGCTACATACTCTGGATTGTTTTGCCGTTTGCTGTACAGGGATTTTTCTGACAGTGCATTGGTAATTTTCTGAGGGACAACGGGAAGAGCGCTGGCATGGCGCAAACTCAATTTGATGCAAACATTTTCCAAGCAGCTCTATTCCAAGTGGCAGAAGCTACACAGCAAGCAGCAGCAACAGCCAAAACTGCAGCTTCTACGTCGACAGCTACAGGAGGCGCTGCAGCAAGTTCGACACCACGTGTTTCTTCTGGGAAACCTTTGGTAGACTGGTCAAAGCTGATTTCAAAACCACCGGTTTTTGATTATGCCAATCAAGAACAAGATCAGCGTCACTATAGGGACTGGTTGTGGCAGCTTAATCAATATTTGCGGTGTGTGGATGAAGGTTCTCACAAGGAGTTGGAACAGATCATAGAAGAACTTGCAAAAAAAGGTGAACATGGAAACCGCGCCTGCAGAAGTTCGACAACGTTCTGCAAAACTCTATGGATTTTTTGCTGGACTTGTGAAAAATAGGGTATTAAGCATTGTACGTGCCGCCCCAGCCGGCGATGGATTTGAAATTCTCAGACAGCTCACACGGTCGATGAGACCTAACACCCAAGCCAGAGGACTTGCTTTGCTGTCTTCAGTGACTGCTTGGCCTGCCTTCCAGATGTCAAAACCACTTCAAGCACAGGTTTTGCGCTTAGAGGATGCCTTCGAGGAAACACGTAGGGCTGGAACTGTTTTGGGGGATGAGCTAAAGTGTGCAATCATGCTACGTTGCATAGCTGGTGTTGTGAAAACTCATTTCAGTTGGAACCTCAATGAAAAACTGCACGTATCCTGAACTACGTGAAGGAGTTCTCAGATGGGATAGAGCGCATCAGAAATGGAATAATCTGCTTCAATTTTCACATGATACAACTGGAGGTAGCAACAACAATGACACTGTGCCAATGGAGATTGACCGCATTGAAGGTCGTGGACGTGGAAAAGGAGGCAAAGGAAAGAGTAAAACTGACAAGGGCAATGCAAAAGGCAAGTCAAAGTCAAAGAGGAAGGACAAAGGAACAGGCAAAAACTCCAGCTATGATGGTGGAGGCAAGTCTGGATCAGTGCCAAACCAGGGCAAGAAGGGTGGAAAAGGAGACAAATCATGCTATGTCTGTGGAAAGTGAGGGCACTATGCGCGTGACTGTTGCCGGAATCAGAGTGTTCGAAACGTTCAGAATGTCTCTCATGGAGGCCAAGGTCAACCAGATCAAGGTCAAAACTCAAGTCAACATTCTGGTCAGCAGCCTCAGACCCAACAATCTCCTCCAAATCGAGCTACCCAATATCGAGTTTCACGAATTTCTGAGTTGAATGAACATGCAGAAGCTGATCAAGAGCAGTTTGTTTTTGATTTGCGTTTGAGTCTTCCCACTTCACCAAACTCAAATGTCAGTTCTGTGAGGGCATTGCGCTTTTACCTTGGTGATGATGAGGATGAAGTTTCAAACCAACATGGCGATGTGCGTGCAGTTGTAACTGAAATGCCTGATGAAGGAGACATGCACTCAATCCTTTTAGACAGTGGTGCAGATGCAGCCGTTTTTCCTTCAACGTTGGCAAGGTCAGGTCAGAAAACATCAGGTGAGGTTGCAAAGCTGCATGATGCACAAGGTCGCATCATTCTTGTTGAAAACATGCGTGATGTGGAAGTAAAACTGATGGATCAAAACGGCAAGTTCATCAACCTATTCTTTGCTATGGTAAGATGTTGGAAACTGGGTGGGGAATTGACCCTTGTGAGCAAACACTTGTCCATTCTGCCGGAGTGAAAGTACCAATTGAACTTCAAAACAAATCCATGGTTGTGAAGGGTTGGATAAGAGTAACCAATGAAGCATCCAATGAAACTGACATGCAACAGCCTGCTTCAATTTGTGCAGGGAAAGCCGATGTGACTCCAGATTTGCGTTTTGGTCCAACTGGTTGGAATGCAACTGTGGTGTTGGACGCCATCATGCCAGTTGTTTGGCAATCTTGCTCGAACAACCCTCCTACGTGATCATGGTGAATGGTATGTTTTGGAGTTGTGTGAGCCATTGGAAGGTTTGATTGATTTAGGTGCTGATGTCTACGGCTATGATGGCCCCAGAAACCTGCTCACAATCATAACTGAAGGTGAAAAGGGCCCAGTGCTGATGGGCTTCAAGCTTCAAGGTGAGGAACCTCCGTTGTTTCCTGACCCAGAACGTCGAGATGCTGCTGATGACGTCTTGCAAGCGCCTGAGGATGAAGTGTTTGGCTTAGAAATTGGTGGTGGGGAAATCCAAGGTGGAACTGATGTTCCTATGCAAGGGCGATTGGTTGTGACACCCTCACCAGTTGACATGGTTGTTGTGAACGGCGTTGAACTTTCAGAATCAAGCTCTTTGAGGGCCCTTCGTGTTGGCCTTACCCACTACGGTTTGAGCACTTCAGGTTCAAAAGTGAAATGCTTTGCAAGGTTGTTGAACCACTAACGGGCATTAGAACTCCAAATTGTCCATGCAGCAGCTGAACGTGCCCAACAGGAGTTGACCAGGACTCCAATTGCAGTGAAACTTGAAACGCCGCCTTCATTTGCAGAGCAGCAACAGCACTTCCTTACACACCTTCCTTATGCTCCATGGTGCAGTAGCTGTGTTTGTTTTAGAGCTCGAAGTGACAAACATGAGCGTTCAGGTGGCTCTAGGAGATCAAGCACTCCATGCATATCATTTGATTTTGCCTACAAGTCTGTACCGCAGGATGCAGATTCCAAATAAACCTCCACGATCACCAGCCTGGTGATGGCTGACAGCTCAAGCGGTTACATTCATGTGACACCTTTGCGTAGCAAGAATCAGTGGAGTTTGATGGTGCAAGAACTCTTAGGATTTGCTGGTTTGCTTGGATACTCTGAACTTAGCTTTAGATGTGATAGTGAGCCGACCCTACTGCAATTGCAAAGGTATGTGATCAATGCACGTTTGTCGATGGGTTTGCCAACTCTCAAAGCAGCGCCACCACCATACTCCCATTCAAATGGACTTGTGGAGAATGTTGTGGGCCGCATAAAGCCACTTGCTGGAACACTGATGCGCTACATGAGTGAGCAAGTTGGAATCGACTTTTCATCAAACAGTCCTTGGTGGTCATGGGCTTTGAGACATGCAAGTTGGTTGTGTAACCGTTTTGGCCCTTCGAAAGCGATGTCACCATATGAGGTTATCAATGGCAAAGAATTCACTGGAAAGGTCTGTCGTTTTGGTGAGCCTGTTTTTGGATTCTCCAAAGTTGAAGGCAAGGGAACGGCAAGATGGAGCAGAATGATCTTTCTGGGAAAATCAGAACCTCATGACACCTTTTTGCTTTTTGATGGACGTGGTTTGGTTCTCACAAGGAGCATTCGAAGAGTTGACACCAACTGGAAATCTCATTTGAAGTACTATTTGAATTTCACACACTGGAGTTGGGAATGCAAGCCTGGCTATGGTGGACGTGTTTTGCCAACCAAAGCAACGAAAGCTGCAATTGGTGCAAGCTACAGTGGCCCAACAGGTACCATTGAACCAAGTCCTTTTGTGGATGAGGATGCAGAAGCTGTCAAACAGAAACATCTTGAAAAAGTACGAGAAGAAGAGGAATTGTCAGAAATGGCTTTGCATGATCGAGTTGCCCCAAAGGCGATTGAGATTCAGGAAGAGCCAGAAGTTCAGATTGTTGAACCCTCCATTGAGGGAGGAATTTCGATGATGAAGGTGAAATGACCGTGGCCCATGCTCCAGAGCCAATTCTGCAATCCCAAGCTTCAGCTTCAGCCTCAGCCCCTGCTTTTCCTATGGATGTTCCACAAGCTCCAGATGTTGGTGTTGAAGCCCCTGTGACACCACGCCATTCTCCCACATCACGTACTCATGCAGTTGACAGTGATGATGATCATGAAGCCAAGCGTGCAAAGGTTGAAGCAGCCAAGAAACAACGCTTGGACAGAATCAGTTCTGAATACAGTTCAATGATTAGAGCAGTCAAAATTTCCAATCAGACCTACCACACCATGGATGACTACGACAGTGAACTACGTCTTGATGACCATGAAGTTGAAGACGGTTGGAAAGATGATGATGCAGGAGAAAATTCTTTGGGTGAAATTCCAAAGGAGCTATGGTCAGACTGCCCCATTGACAGGCAACCAGAAGCGCCTGAACCATGGATTGATCGTTTAGCTGACATGGTAGAGCTTGTTAGACTTTGTGGAATGAATGTGCTGGAAGAGGTGACTGCAGAACAACTCACGAAGGAGGAACATCTTACAACGAAGTTTGCCTACGACGACTGGAGACTCAAAGACTTCACTTCCAAGGATGGGATTTCATACAAGAGATGGCTGAGACGATCAAGGCTAGTTGCAAGAGAATTCTCGATTTGGAACGCCGCAGTGACACCTACTCACCCGCTACAAGCACACATATCCTTAACATTCTGCCTATGATCTACTTGCAAAGGTTGGGTGACGCAACTTCAACTGAACAGCAAACTGGAAAGCATTCTGTGGTTTTGGGAACGGTTGACATCAAGGATCATCAAGGACGCATTCCTCATGGTTGATCAAGAGAAACCAATGGCTGTCAGCTTACACAACAAGTTGTACCGAGTGAAGAAGGACGTACCAGGCCAACGCCTAGGAGCAAAGATGTGGTACTGGAGTTTTAGGGACTTTCTCAACAAGCACTTGGACATGCATTGGTGCATTGAGCAACCATGCATGGCAAAGAACAGTCATTGTTGCGTGATGGTTCATATGATGATGTCATGTTTTGCAGTGATGGTTCGTATTGGGAAAATGTTTTCCTGAAGAAGCTCAAGGAGCACTACAACATAAGCCATTCACAGCTGCAGGGCATTGGAAGCGAGATCACTTTCTTGAAACGCAGAATCAAGAGGTTGGAAGAAGGACTGGCTCTCATTCCAGGTACAAAAGCCTCAAAGGTGATTGGGTTGTTCGAGGAGAACTTTGGAAAAACCAGACCCCAAACAATTGCTTGTGACGCCTCAATCCAAACAGAGGATGTCAGTGAGGAAGTTGGTCAACGTGATGCCCATGCTTTTCGAGCTGTGATAGGCACCCTCCTTTACCTTGCAAGAGACCGCCCAGACCTACTTTTTGTTGCCAAGGAATTCAGCAGTGCAATGAGCCGTCCAACTTTGACAGCAATCTCTAGGCTTCGAAACGTGATTGGTTATTTGAAAACAACACGTGACTTTTGCATGGTTTTGGAAAAGCCAATTGGAGGTCAAGGAAAATGGAAAAGCTCTGAGCGTTTTTGGGTGATTGAAACATTCAGTGATTCAGACTGGAGTGGAAACAAACAACATCGAAGATCGACAAGCTGTGGGGTTCATACATTGAATGGTTGATTTCTTTCTGCAAGCAGCAGAACTCAACGTGTGGTGAGCTTAAGCTCATGTGGGAGTGAGTTGCACTCCATGGTTTCTGCACTTTGCGATGGAATCTACTTGCGTCGTTGCATTGAATTTCTCACTGGCTGTCAGGTTGAACACCATCTATTGGTTGACTCCTCTTCTGCAAGACAAGTTGCCATGCGTCAAGGAGCAGGTCGGTTGAAACATGTGTCAGGGAAACTTTTGTGGATTCAGCAAGTTGTGCATGAAGGTAAAGTACAACTGACACAGGTACCAACTTTGTGGAATGTTGCCGATGCTGGGACCAAACCTTTAGCAAGCAAACGCATTCAGATGTTACTGCATTGCATTGGAATGACGCGTGCAGAGGGTGGTCAAACCATTGGCCAGGAGGAGTATGAGATGCAATTGCAATAGTATTCCAGCGGAAAGCAAATCAATGCACTTGCCAAGAACATTGCGAGAGTGATTGTTTTCATGGGCCTTGAGCCTTTGCAGGGAGCAACAGCCATGCCCCTTGGTGACAGCGACATTTATGGAGCCAACGCCCAACGCAGTATCGAACCCAATCATGTTCAATGTGAGGGTTACTCCTGCATGTTCATCATGATGTGCAGCATTTTGATTTTGGCAGTGTTAGCTTTCTGGGGATGGGTTTGCGAAAGAGCAAGTGACGCCTACACAAGCTTCGATCACGTTTACACGCAGTATGCCATCATGCCTTCAGCTGTGACAATTCTGGAAAAGAAAGTTGCACAGATGGAAACAGATCCCAGACGTCTGCGTGCAGGACACACAGAACTCTCTGGCGAGATCGAGATGGTGTCAGATTCATCAGAAAATGTCCAATGGGGGTTGATCAACATGGGAGGTTATACCAATTTCCATAACCTCACACCATTCCAACGTCAACAGATGTACACGTTGGAACGTGCAAATTTGATAGCTGCAAGAACAATGGGGATGCAACGTTACTTGAACGTTGTGAGGACCCAGAACCAAGATGAACCAAGGGATTGTCCATGGAGGTGACGATACAGATATGGATCAAGTTGTGAGTGAAGCTGGAGAAGAAGAAAGCCGTGAAAATGACCCAGCAGTCAATCCAGAAGATACTCCAGAAATCACACAGGTCACCATGACATTCCGAAATGAGCTGAAACGCAGAGAGCGATGGAGTGATGCAGCTGTTTTCCAAAGGGGTGTGATGCAAGCTTTGGATTTGGTAAATCAACATCAGCCAGTGCCAGTAGAGCTGAAACAACACCCTTTCTATGCACTAGCTGCTGACCTTCAAACTCTGGTCAACCGCCATGCTGAGACCGACGCCAATCTGTCAGAGAGATACCAACAGTATGTGAACCAACTCAGAGAGATGGCCTATAATGCAACTTAGGTCCAAAGGAAATTTTGCCGGGGAACGATGGTAACTCCCCGTAACCAGAATGCCATCTTTGCCAAAAGGCAAACTTTTTCATGCCGGGGAATAGTGGCAACTCCCCGTTACCATAATGCCACTAGGTCCAAAGAAATCCCAAATGGGAATATCCATTGAAGTCTGTGCGCAGCAGCCGTGCCAAAATGGAGTGGAAGTGGAAGCTGAAGACTCCCCATTCCCAAGGAGGAGTCTGAAACATTTGGCAGAGCACTCATGTCCATGCATGGCCCCTGCGCGAGGATGACACTTCATGGATTTGCACTTGTAGATTTCTCACATTTGTCATGGACAGTTCATGCAAAACGCATTGAATACTGTAGGCCCTGTGGATCAAGCAAAAAGGTCCGTGCTGCACCTTTCGGTTTCGCATCTCCAACTACTACTCAGCTGGGCTGGTGCAATTCATGCGATCGGTTTTGCAGGACACATTCATGAAAAATCACAGATGAGGACAATGAGTGAAATTTCGCGGTAAAGAACAAAAGGAATCAAAATCATCAACTCCACCGTCTCTACGTCGATCGGCTGCTCTGGCTTGGACTTCCCGCTGGACAGCTCTACTCGCCACCGCTGCCATGCGAGGTAAAAATATATGAAAGTGAGTTGGTTTCTGCTTGATGAAAGTGAGTTGTTGTCTTTTGACCATCAGTTCCGTCACAGAATCTGCAATTTTGGGCGCCTCACCTCGCCAGCGCTTTTTTATAGCTGAAACCAGAAAATGGCAACTAGTGACGCTGCTTATGCCAAACACGAAAAACTTGTGCTCCTAGAATAGTTTTGGGTGCTAAAACCCATGCTGATGAAATTCATTCGCTGTGTAGCAAGGCATGATGTAGAGAAGACCAAGGAGGGTAGCATCATGAAGACAAGACCAAAGTCAAGACCATAAGCAGCATAACATCAGTTAGGGAAGGTCAAGCAGCGTAGTTTGACGTAGGGAATCATGCAGAGTAGCATCATGAGGGCAAGAACGAATAGCACAGTATGATACACAGCACATTAAGCAGCATCACATGAGGTAGGGAAGCCCAAGAAGCCTAACAAGAGGTAGAGAAGGTCAAGCTGCGTAGCAGCATGAAGGCCAGACAAAAAACTCAACAATATATAGAGAACACAAGCAACATAACAAAGGAAGGTCAAGATTGTAGCATGAGGTATAAAAGATCAAGCAGCGTACCGGGCGTACCGTCTTGATGACAAGATCAAGCAGCATAACATGAGACAGGGAACACCAAGAAACATAACATACGGTAGGGAAGGTTCAGCAGCGTAGCATGAGGTAGAGACAATCAAACAGTGTGGCATTATGAAGGCCAGATCGAGTAGCATAACCTGATTTAGAGAAGATCAAACAGCATAACATGACGCAGGGGAGATCAAGCGGCAGCATGAGGCGGAGAGGATCAAGCAGCCTAGCACCATGCAGACCAGATCAAACAGCACTACCTGATGCAGGGGACATCAGCCAGCACAACGTGAGGTAGTCAAGGTCGAGCAGTGTAGCATCGCCAAGGCAAGATCAAACTATCAAAAATCAAAGATCTGATGTCGAAAACACCAAGCAACAGGAGGTAGGGCCGGTGGTGAAGCAGCGTAGCATGAGGAGGATAAGATCAAACAATGCAGCAGCTTGAAAAAAACAAAAAGGATAACATGATGTAGGGGACATCAAGCAGCTTGACATGAGGTGGCAAGGTCCAGCAGCGTCACAGGAGATAGGGAAGACCAAGCAGCCTAGCATCATGAAGAACAGATCAAATAGCATAACCTGATGTACACGACATCAAGCAGTTTGACATGAGTGAAGCCGCGCAGCATGAAGTAGATAAGATCTATCAGCCTGGCATCATAAGACAAGATCTGGCAGCCTAACATGATACAGAGAAGACCAAGCAGCAAAACATGACTTTGTTAAAGGCAAACAGTGTAGCTTGATGTAGAGAAGATCAAGCAGCGTAAAAACATGAAGACAAGATCAAGAAGAATAACGTGGCGAAGAAGACATCAAGCATCATGAGGCAGGGAAGGTCAAGCAGCGTAGCATGAGGTAGACAAGATCAAGCAACGTAGCATTATGAAGACAAGACCAAAGAGCATATGGCATAACATCTTCGAACATCAAGAAGTATAACATGAGCAGCGAAGGCCAAGAAACGCAATATGAGGAAGAGAATCAAGCAGATCGGCTTGATAAAGAAGAGCACCGCTAGCGCCTCTACTATCTCGAACGCCTTCAGCGCCCTCAGCGCCTTCAGCGCCTCCGCCCTCAGCGCCTCCAGCGCCTTCAGCGCCTTCAGCGCCCTCAGCGCCTCCAGCGCCTTCAGCGCCTTCAGCGCCCTCAGCGCCTCCAGCACCTTCAGCGCCTTCAGCGCCTTCAGCGCTCTCAGCGTCCTCAGCGCCTTCAGCGTCCTCAGCGCCTTGATTCAGCGCCTTCAGCGCGCCCTCAGCGCGCCCTCAGCGCCTTCAGCGCCCTCAGCGCCTTCAGCGCCTCCGCCCTCAGCGCCTCCAGCGCCTTCAGCGCCTTCAGCGCCCTCAGCGCCCTCAGCGCCTTCAGCGCCTTCAGCGCCTTCAGCGCCCTCAGCGCCTTGACGCCTTCAGCGCAGCGCCCTCAGCGCCCTCAGCGCCTTCAGCGCCTCCAGCGCCCTCAGGCACCTTCAGCGCCTCAGCGCCTTCAGCGCCCTCAGCGCCTCCAGCTCCAGCGCCCTCAGCGCCTCCAGCGCCTTCAGCGCCCTCAGCGCCTCCAGCTCCAGCGCCTCCAGCGCCTTCAGCGCCTTTGATTGTGCGCCTTCCGCACCTTCAGCGCCCTCAGCGCCTTCAGCGCCCTCAGCCCCTCCGCCTTCAGCGCCCTCAGCGCCTCCAGCGCCTTCAGCGCCTTCAGCGCCCTTCAGCGCATCCATCGCCTTCAGCGCCTTCAGCGCCCTCAGCGCGCCTCCAGCGCCCTCAGGGCCACCCTCAGCGCCTTCAGCGCCCTCAGCGCCTTCAGCACCCTCAGCGCCTTCAGCGCCCTCAGCGGCCTCAGCGCCTTCAGCGCCTCCAGCGCCTCCAGCGCCCTCAGCGCCCTCAGCGCCCTCAGCGCCCTCAGCGCCCTCAGCGCCTTCAGCGCCTTCAGCGCCCTCAGCGCCTTGAGCGCCTTCAGCGCCTTGAGCACCTTCAGCGCCTTGAGCGTTCTCAGCGCCTTCAGCGTTTTCACCGGTTTTAGCGCCTTCAGCGCCCTCAGCGCCCTCAGCGCCCTCAGCGCCTTCAGCGCCTTCAGCGCCTTCAGCGCCCTCAGCGCCTGGAGCGCCTTGAGGTCCCGCAACGAGTACAAGGAGAAGTGCGATGATCTGATTCTTCGCGCGAATCAAAGTCCTATCACCCCGCCGACTATGCAGGAGATGTTGGACTTCGACGAGATCCGCCAGAATGAGAAGCGAGTGAGCTGAAGATGACAGCCGAAGATTTGGAGAAGATGAACCTCAAGCTGATGCGTGAGAACGAGAACTACGTGAACGCATACCGAGCGCTGCAGAAAGACCTCCATGAGGCCAAAGCGCCGGAAGAGGTTTGGATTTTCAAGAGTGGCTCGTGCTACCACCGTAGCGACTGCGGTCACATGCCGGTGAAAAGAGCCAAATTTAGGAAGTGCAAAGACTGCATGCCAGGATAGATCTCACAGGCCGCATGAGCGTGGGCAGTACAGAAACAAAAGGTGACCGGAGTGAAAACAACCATTCCGATGTCAACCCCCGCATATGGCCTTGCGCATTGAACCTTGGATTGTCCGCGGCCGCAGGGGCCCTTTGAGCCGTAGTGAAAGTTGAGTCAAACTGTTGCTTTCCGGTTGTGCAGCATGAGTGGATGGTACTGCAAGATCTAGCGCATGTGGCATCAGGGAGATATTTCCACGTTATGTCACATCCGCAGCCAGAGCCTTTCAATCACCGCGTCTTGCGTGCAAGATCGTCTATTCTTCAAACACTGCAATGAAGCAACTTGCCTCAGGACTTGGAAAGACATGATTTCTTGGTGCTTCTTGATGTTTCAGGTGATGCAGAAAGTTGCCGCCAGAAAGTTGTGAAAGTTGCTGGAAAGCTTAGCGAAGTGAAGAAACAGAAATAACGAAAGCTTGTACCATGCTGCTGCTTGAGGCAAATGCAGAGAGTCATCTCTGTGCTCTTCGTTTCCTTCGTTTCCTTCTGTGCTAGAGGGGCAAAAATTCACAGTGAAGCAATTTCGGAAAGCGGCATTGCAACATCTGAGAACGCTGGAGGGACATCAGGCAGCGGTAGACGTGGCCTTTTGTTTGGGAGGGGCGGAGTCCGGAGGGCCAGGAAGTAGTGTGTTCTCAGGGAACAGAGCTGATGAACCTCACAAACGCGAAACCAAGTCACTAGGATCAAGACGCATCAAAACGCATTAACATACATACAAAAAAATGATGAGTCATTGTTTGTTCAGTATACGCAGCAACCGTACAAACCTAAACATACATTTGTTTCATTACATACGTATGTTTTGCACACATTCACATACTTCAGTGTGTTTTGCACGTATATATGTATATGTATATGTATATGTATATGTATATATAATATAATTTAATTTAATTTTTATATAATATTGAATATAATATATAATATAATATATAATATATTATATAATATAATATAATTTAATTTAATTTTTATATAATATTGAATATAATATATAATATAATATATAATATAATATATATAATTTAATATAATATAATATGATATAATATAATATTATATAGTATAATATAATATAATATAAGATTTTATAATATAATATAAAATATATATAGTATAATATAAAATAATATAATATAATATAACAAAACATAATATAACATAAAATAATACAATATAATACAATAAAATATGATACAATATAACATTTAATTTTATATAATACAATACAATAACATATAACACAATATAATATAATAAAATATAAAGCATACTAGAATATAATACAATAAAATAACATAAAATATAATATAAAATATAAAATATAACATAATATAATATAATATAGTATAATTTGATTTAATATAATATACACATAAATGCATGCCTTACATGCATATGTCTTATACACATCTGTTTTGCATACACATACCCTTGCCTACATATCTTATTTCCACTATTTTTTTGCACACATCTGTTTCTCACGCACATATTTTACGAACATGTGGTTGAAGGGACCATGGCTTCCAAATTGTCTTTGGTGCCAGGCTTTCAACTTCCTCCAGCAGGATCATACATTGCAATTCGCGGCCTAAAGGAGGGCAGGTGGTTGCGTATCCAAGGGTGTCAGGTTGGACACTCCTGGGGCGGGAACGACAACCTTGCAGATGAGGCCAGAGCTGAGCGCTTCAAGCTGGTGGTGTCTTGGAAGCACTTGTGACATTGACGCAATGTGACGTAGTGAAGTGGATTCTCGTAGTGGATCATTTGGACTGTTGTAGTGGACTGTAGATGTCCGTAAACGGATGGTAAATGATGACTTCTTGATGCCGAGGGTATGGCCAGGTACCAAGTTAGAAAAACACCATCAATGTAGCTATTTTATACAAAGAACTTTCATGACCCGAATCAAATATCTCACGCTGTCCCGACTTAAACCCTTTTCATATAAGTTGTTTCATTTTTTGTTGAATATTCATTCAAAAAGTGCGATGACTTATTTATTTATTTATAAATATTTTTTCATCATTGTTCACTTCAAATCCTGCAAACCTTCAAATGTTCCTACAATCCAACGTAAATCCTCAGATTTCCTGCAAATCCTCAACTTGTCCTACAAATCGTCAACTTTCCTGCAAACCAGCACGGCAAACCACGGAAAGCATTCAAATATCTTAAGACATCCCGGGTAGCAAACTGCCACCGTTCCCCTGTCAAATTAGGTAGACACAAAAGATATTATACAAATATGATGTGTATATATATATATACACACAGCCAGAAAGATCCCAGTACCAACATGATGAATCTTAAGCAAAAACTTCTCTCAGTTTCTCGAACTAGAGAAGGAATCCAGATCCAGAAGACACCAACAAAATATGACCATACATTACCTAAACATCATCGTGAAGCCAGTGAAACAGTGCCAAGACTACAGAACTTAAAGAAAAGAGGGAGCATGCCCCATATATCCCTATAGATGTAAATTGCACTTCAGCACGCCGGCTGCCAAGAGAATGCGGAAAAAAATGCAGAAAACCTGACTTATTCAATCAAATCGAAAACGCGCACCAGAAATCACAATTTCCCTTGAAAATGCAGAATCGGCTTTGGCGGTATTTCATTTTTTGTTTCGGATGAGATTTGCACTTGTGTACTTTATTCATACGCAAGCTGCCTTTTCCTTTTCTTAGGCTTCACCGGCAAGGACACGAAAACGCTGGAGATGTCATGGGCCACAAGTGTGCAGGATTGTTTGATATGATGTATTATGTCTGCGCTCAGATGCAACGCACCATTGAAATACCAAGACACCCACAAGCAAAGACCACCGATAAACCGCCAAAAACTTGAATGCCACTGCAACACCAGCAAAATACTTCGCAAACACGATTACGCATACATGCGCGCCCAAACTCCACACACGCTATTGATCAATATCTCCAGCCCCAACAATGTGGTTTCCGCCAAATCGCCCCTTTTCCACTTCCATTTTTCTTTTCCGCAAAGGCACTATACGTCTCTATACAGCCTCTTCCTCGATTGGTCACAAGCCTTTGACTCTATTGGCCATCAACATCTTGCCGCAGCTCTACGTCGATACGGCATTCCCCCAATATTGATTCATGCCATTATGGCATTATATCATAATGCCAAATTCTTTGTTTCTGAATTTTTCTCAGACTCCCCTCATCACATTCTCCACAGGGGAATCCGTCAAGGGTGTCCGCTTGGCCCTTTCCTCTTTATCATTGTTCTCTCTGCTCTCACTTCAGATCTAAATTCTCTATTCCAGGAAATCTTCTCCTATCGCCCCTAGACTTGCTCCTTCAAGAATCCATTCGCAGACGTCGAAACGCTGACGATACTGTTCTCATTCTCTCGTCTCCTCCGTTTCCAGCATCTTGCTGCGAGTATCGGCTTCCTCTTAAATGGCACAAATGGATCCAAGTGTCAACTCCTTTGCCTCGATTCAACTCTATTCCGTTTATTCCTCTCTCCCCATTTCAGTTTCTCTCTGCCGCGCAATCTCATTGTAATTGCACGTAATTGCCCCTTTTGACCCTTTTTTTCGACTCCAGATCCCAATCCTTTTGACCCTCCCGCGCTAAAGAGTGCTAAATACCTATAGGCACTTTTATTGCACCTTCCTCCATCCCGGATGTAAGCTTCAGATGCTCGCAAGCATCCTCTGCCTTCAAATCTCTTGGCCTTTTTTGCCACCCAATGATTTCCCAGAAATTTAAACTCCGAGTTTTTACCCCGTGCTTCAGAATCACAAATTTGCTCTCCAGCCGAAATAGCAAAAATTGATTCCCTTCACTATAAAGCTCTCCGCCAGACATTCCAAACTGAAAATCCTTATTATCACCGAGTTCTCCAAACCTTTGACTCTCCTTGCTCCAACGAATACCTACTCCCCATATTACCTTCATGTGTTCCATCTTGTATACTAATCACTGATTCGATAATCAAACACGTTGGTCATATCCTTAGACATCTTATTCTTCCAGAATTCCATATTTGCTTTAATTCCTCTCTTTCTACCATTTCATCTCCATTCCGTAGAGGCGCACCGCGCGCCCATTGGCCTGAGTTAGTACTATCCGAAGCCTCACACGGAGTTCACCATTTCAGGAACTCTCCTCCCCTACGAGGAGAATTTTCACATCCTTTCTACCAACGTTTCGCAATTGTGGAACTTAAGAATTTTTCCTCCACAAGTATATATATATACCACTCGTTTTATGCATCTCCTTTGACGAATTGCTGAAAACCGAGATCAGTGGAAATTGTTAACCCAAAAATGAAATAAACAACCAACTCAGGGCCTGCTGCTGCTGACGTGTAGTTCAGACCTGGGTTGCATATCGCTTGGGAAAAAATGACTTTACGGCGCTTTCGTTGAGAAAGTTCAGGAAACCATAAGAAAGCCATGGGTTCATGTCCATTGTCCCCAGGTATCCCCAGATTGTTTTGAGTGCGCTTCCACCTAGGGCACTGGCTCGGGCACACATGCCTTACACAACACCGAATGGAACCGGTACCTCATCATGAACGGTGGATCTCTGCAGGTGAGTGAAGTCCTGAGTGAATTTGAGTGGGCACGGCTCCCGGCAGGAGGGAGATTCAGCTTTCAGTCGACTCCGTATGGCCATGCGATTTGGAGTGCTCACAACGAGCGGTTCATCATCAACGAGTTCTCAGCCATTAAAGTTGGCCCGGTTGAGGCGATCACCGCAGGTTTGGGGATTGGAGGACCACAAAGTGATGTATCAAAGTATGATTTTCGAGTGCTGCATCAAACCTACACCAGGCCATGTCCTAGTCTCCACACTTCGCATGGAGCAAGCTGCAAAGCTGATATCATTGGCAAGACCATTGGTTTGTACAACACATATCATGAGCGCTATATTCGGGTCAAAGAAGGTGGTTGGGCAGATGCATCAGCTGTCATTCCAAGACACACCTTTCCAGGTTGGGAATACTCGGTCCCACCGAACTTGCCAAATGGCTGGACATGGGAGAGATTCGAAGTGGTGGATGCGGGCAATGGAAATATTGCTCTTCACAACATTGAGCACAACCGTTTCCTCGCAATGGATGCTCAGGGCTTTATCCGGGCCGGTGGACTTCGTGATGCAGGTGAACTCAACTGCGATGCCAGCGGCGGCGAGCACTTTACCTTGGTGGACTACGCTCCAAACGTTGCTCTCCACAATCCACACTTTCAGCATTTTGTGAAGATGGACGGCTCAGCACTGGTTGTCCTCGGTCCTATGGGCTTTGACCAGTTGCAGAGCTCCCACACATGGGAGAAGTTTCTTGTGAAAACCGAGTCCTATCAGAAAGATGATTGTCCGTATCTCTACTTTCCAAAAGGAGCTAGCTGCAAGCCTTGGTTGATGTCCCAGAAGGTGTCGTTCTACAACCCCTGGCACCAGCGCTTTATGAAAATGATCAACATCGATAGTGCCGACTTGGTCACCACGCATCAACAAGGAGCAGATGATTTGTGTGACTCCTGCGATGATGAAAGGTTCCGAGTAGTGGACGTTGGAATGGGAATGCTTGGCTTGTACAATGAAAAGTTTGGGCGGTATGTTCAAATGACCGACACGCAGAAAATGCGTTCCACCCACGTCATGGCCAAGGCAGATCTTCAAGGTGGCTGGCAGTGGGAGAAGTTCCAGGTGGTGGATCTTGGGAACGGCAAAATTGGCTTGCACAGCGGCTACTTCAATCGATTCGTGATGATGGACTATCAAACAGTGATTACGACAGCTCAGCAGTATAATTGGAATTCACCCCCAACAGGTGATTGGGAAAGGTTCACCGTCACCTACAGCGGCTATGGGGACCACTGGACTCCAGAGCCGTGGGAATATTTTACCGATCAAAGGTGCAAAGGCTTCCCGTACACCTATGACGAGTGCGGGGGAAACTGCGATGGCTGGTCTCAGATCACACAGGCTGAATGTCAAGCAAAGTGTGAGAATGATGATAAGCCCGCGGGCTGTCAGCAGGACCAGACCTGCATGGGTGCAGTCTATTATCCAAGCAACGGCTGGTGTCACCTGTACTCTATTTGCCCAGAGACAGAGAGCTATGTGGGTGCTGTAGCTATCAGGAGAAAAGTCAGTCCTTTCAGTTTCCTCGAAGTGCACTCCTCTGTGACGAAGCAGATTGCACTCCGCGGTGAGGCTGAGATGGCTGAGAAGGATGGTCTTGAGAAGCTACAAGAGCTGGCCGTGTCGCTTCCCATCGCCCTCGTCAACTTGACCAATTACTCTGGGCTGATCAGCAGCGGCAAAAATGTGACGCATCTCAACATCGCGTACCGCTTTGGCAACTATTCAAAGGATCTTGAGCTATTATATGATAAAACTGCCGGATTCTATGGTGCCTTGCATGAGGTCATGGGTGAGGATGCCAACAAGTATTGCCCTCTAAAAGATTGGACTCACATAGAGCAGTGCATCAGAATTGCAAGTTGCCTCATCGAGCCAGCGGTAGAGGCTGGTAAGCTTCCCATTGCCTTCTTGGTGGCGATCATGGAGCAACTCGCCAGCTTTGACATCATTTGGAACATGCTTACCGAAGCTTTGATCAAGGAGTCAAACATCAACCAGACAGCTCCCGGTCAATTCCCGCCAGAAAAATACAGGTGCGACATGTTCGACAAGTTGGATGCCACAAGCTTGGCTGTTCCGTCCATGATCCAGGAGAATCAGGAGAATCATGAGGACACTGCTGCGGTGCGTTCGGCCTTTTCAACGTCTGCAGCCTTGGACAAGGCCACCCGGGAGTCTCATCAAATTCTGAATTCTTTGACATCCTCAGACAATGTGTCGCATTCGGTTGTGAAGCGCTGGGAGGAAACTTGGTATCCTGTATGTGTGAGGATGAAGTGTGACCACACGAACTACTGGGATGTTGCTTTAGCCAGCTACAAGCAGACCCTACTCTTCATGAAAAGTGGAGCGCTCTCTCATTTGAAGGCTGAGATTATCAACCGCACTACTTTGCAACGGCGCTTCCAAAGTCATCTCTCAGAACATCCAGTGCTGGTGCAACTTTGGCGCCGCGAGGCGCAAGCTTCCTCTCTGGAGGCGCAGTGCAGTGGACACTGTCTTGACGTGTTTTGTTTTGTGCATCGACTTACAGTGACTTGCAGTGACTTACCTTACTTTAATTTTTGTGAAGCAAATTAAATCATTCTATAGCGCAAATTGAGTGAAACATGTGAAACCCTTCAAGCTGTTTGCTCGGAGGCTGCGCATGCCTATGGCCTTGCTGGCAACAAGGCTGTGAAACGAGTTCTGAAAAAGTTTTTTGAATCACCTGGCGGAGTCTCGAAGATGATGAAGCTTGTCGACCGCGTGGAGTTTGAGAAATGGCAGCGAACCAAAGCTGAAGCTGAAGATGCTGAAGCTCATGGAGAAGCTACACCGTTGCGCCAGGTGTCCAACCAGTCACTTGCCCATCTTGCACTGTTGAGCACACGAAGTGAAGGGATCTGGGATTTCTTTGAGGCAATGGTCGAATGTTTCGGGAAGTGGTCGCTGTGGTATGCTGAGGGCTACTACAAAGCTTTGGGCTCCTATGGCTCGGTCTCCTTTGGCTGGTCCGGTGGCAGTGCAGGCGCCTTCGAAAGCTTGGTCAAGGAGCTGGTGGTTCCTTCAGCTTTCGTCTCGGTTTGGGCTGCTATTGGCGTTGGCTTGAGTGCATCAATACCTGGTTACCTTCCGAGTGCTTGGATTGGGCTCAGTGCCTCCATTTCTGCGAGCCTTGGCTGCTCGAACAACGTCGAAGTCGCGCTCAGCGTTGGAGCGATGGCAGCAGGCAGGGAACCAAATCTGCTTTGAGCAATCATGCGAGATTTAGAACACTGATCGTCATTGATGGCGGTTGATAATCATAGATCATTACTAATCACCCAGTCCTTGCTTGTCATTGCTTGTCATTGTGAGTCGTTGATGGTCGTTGATCGCTGTTGCTAGTCATTGCTAGATCTTGATAACATGGCCCAAATTGATCGTTCTTGATCTTCATTGATCGTCATGAATGATCAGTCGTCCAACTTTTCCACGTGACACCTGAGAGGTATTATGCCGGTCTTTACTCATCCAATGTGCCCAATGGGTGGAAACTGGTTTGGCATCAAATGCTTCTACGCCATAGGCGGAACTTTCTCGCTTCTTTGCTGCAAATTTGATTTGGCCACCGGAACCAACAGCTGCCGGTAGGCGGCGAGCGAGGAAAGACTGTGTTGCAGGACCAGCGGTCCAAACGCATTCCGAGCAGAAAAACAATGCCATGCCATTCCTTGCCATACCTTGCGATGCCTTGCATGTTCCGAGAGATTTGTAGACACATTTTGCAGGGTAACCGCCTCGCCTGTGCACGGGATTTTGGCTCGCTGGTGCACGGGATGGCCGGACTCGCCTGTGCACGGGATGCACCTTCATTCATGATATTCATCTCATCATCATCATCATCATCATCATCATCACCATCATCATCATCATCATCACCATCATCACCATCATCATGCTGTCATGGTCGACGTGATCATCAGCATCAGCATCAGCATCATCATCATCACATCATCATCATCATCATCACCATCATCACCATCATCACCATCATCACCATCATCATGCTCATCAACACTGTCATGGTCGACGTGATCATCAGCATCATCATCATCATCATCACCATCATCACCATCATCATGCTGTCATGGCCGACGTGATCATCAGCATCTTCTTCTTCATCATCATCATCATCACCATCATCACCATCATCACCATCATCATGCTCATCAACACTGTCATGGTCGACGTGATCATCAGCATCTTCATCATCATCATCATCATCATCATCACCATCATCACCATCATCATGCTCATCAACACTGTCATGGTCGACGTGATCATCAGCATCTTCATCATCATCATCATCATCATCACCATCATCATCATCATCATCACCATCATCACCATCATCACCATCATCACCATCATCATGCTCATCAACACTGTCATGGTCGACGTGATCATCAGCATCATCATCATCGTCATCATCATCACCATCATCACCATCATCACCATCATCACCATCATCATGGTCGAATGTCAAGCAATTTAGGTGCTGATGTCTACGGCTATGATGGCCCCAGAGACCTGCTCACAATCAGAACTGAAGGTGAAAAGGGCCCAGTGCTGATGGGCTTCAAGCTTCAAGGTGAGGAACCTCCTTTGTTTCCTGACCCAGAACGTCGAGATGCTGCTGATGACGTCTTGCCAGCGCCTGAGGATGAAGTGCTTGGCTTAGAAATTGGTGGTGGGGAAATTCAAGGTGGAACTGATGTTCCTATGCAAGGGCGATTGGTTGTGACACCCTCACCAGTTGACATGGTTGTTGTGAACGGTGTTGAACTTTCAGAATCAAGCGCTTTGAGGGCCCTTCGTGATGGCCTTACCCACTACGGTTTGAGCACTTCAGGTTCAAAAGTGAACTGCTTTGCAAGGTTGTTGAGCCATCAACAGGCATTAGAACTCCAAGTTGTCCATGCAGCAGCTGAACGTGCCCAACAGGAGTTGACCAGGACTCCAAATGCAGTGAAGCTTGAAACGCCGCCTTCATTTGCAGAGCAGCAACAGCATTTCCTTACACACCTTCCTTATGCTCCATGGTGCAGTAGCATGAGCGTTCAGGTGGCTCTAGGAGATCAAGCGCTCCATGCATATCATTTGATTTTGCCCACACCAAGTCTGTACCTCAGGATGCAGATTCCAAAGAAACCTCCACGATCACCAGCCTGGTGATGGCTGACAGCTCAAGCGGTTACATTCATGTGACACCTTTGCGTAGCAAGAATCAGTGGAGTTTGATGGTGCTAGAACTCTTAGGATTTGCTGGTTTGCTTGGATACTCTGAACTTAGCTTTAGATGTGATAGTGAGCCGACCCTACTGCAATTGCAAAGGTATGTGCTCAATGCACGTTTGTCGATGGGTTTGCCAACTCTCAAAGCAGCGCCACCACCATACTCCCATTCAAATGGACTTGTGGAGAATGTTGTGGGCCGCATAACGCCACTTGCTGGAACACTGATGCGCTACATGAGTGAGCAAGTTGGAATCGACTTTTCATCAAACAGTCCTTGCTAATCATGGGCTTTGAGACATGCAAGTTGGTTGTGTAACCGTTTTGGCCCTTCGAAAGGGATGTCACCATATGAGGTTATCAATGGCAAAGAATTTACTGGAAAGGTCTGTCGTTTTGGTGAGCCTGTTCTTGGATTCTCCAAAGTTGAAGGCAAGGGAACGGCAAGATGGAGCAGAATTATCTTTCTGGGAAAATCAGAACCTCATGACACCTATCTGTTTTTTGATGGACGTGGTTTGGTTCTCACAAGGAGCATTCGAAGAGTTGACACCAACTGGAAATCTCATTAATTTGAAGTACTATTTGAATTTCACACATTGGAGTTGGGAATGCAAGCCTGGCTATGGTGGACGTGTTTTGCCAACCAAAGCCACGAAAACTGCAATTGGTGCAAGCTACAGTGGTCCAACAGGTACCATTGAACCAAGTCCTTTTGTGGATGAGGATGCTGAGGCTGTCAAACAGAAACATCTTGAAGAAGTACGAGAAGAAGAGGAATTGTCAGAAATGGCTTTGCATGATCGAGTTGCCCCAAAGGCGACTGAGATTCAGGAGGAGCCAGAAGTTCAGATTGTTGAACCTTCCATTGAGGGAGGAATTTTCGATGATGAAGGTGAAATGACCGTGGCCCATGCTCCAGAGCCAATTCTGCAATCCCAAGCTTCAGCTTCAGCCTCAGCCCCTGCTTTTCCTATGGATGTTCCACAAGCTCCAGATGTTGGTGTTGAAGCCCCTGTGACACCACGCCATTCTCCCACAACACGTACTCATGCAGTTGACAGTGATGATGATCATGAAGCCAAGCGTGCAAGGGTTGAAGCAGCCAAGAAACAACGCTTGGACAGAATCAGTTCTGAATACAGCTCAATGATTACAACGTCCCGCCGTGGGACAGTGTGCTCGCAGGGGGCCCAGCCCCGGCGCACGCCGACGAGCCAGGAGAACCACTCCGCGGCTGGCAACGGGTACTGTAGCCACCATCCCAACTGATGAGCGCGCGCAAGAGATCCTCTTCCAAAACCTAACACCTGCATCCCAAGCGCTGCTGCTCTCACAGGGGGGCCCCTTTGCCGGGCGTGCGTTCACAACGCTGCCCACCAGCATTTAACCAGAGGATAACAGTTATATATTTGAATGTTCACCAACCAGACTAGTTTTCACCAATTGGCAAAAAAAGAACTACGAATGTCCAGCCCGCAATTCTGCATCGCGCTGCTCCGCCGATTGCGCATGCCCCTCCCCCTCGCCCCCCATCGCTGCACCTGCGGTGGCGTCATCGATGCCCTGGGTGACCACCGGGCGGCCTGTGCCACCACCGGGGTCTTGGCGGCCCGGGCACCTACCCTGGAGCGCGCGGTGGCGCAAATCTGCCGTGAGGCAGGGGCCCGCGTCGCATGCAATGTCGCAGTGGCGGACATGAATGTGGACAATGCGTTGGCCGATGGACGCCGCATCGAAGTCGTGGCCAATGGCCTCCAAGCCTACCATGGACAACAGCTGGCAATCGATGCCACTTGCATCAGCCCCATCTCCCGGGCCGGCCCTCACCCTCGCACACGCACAGACCCAGGACGGGCGGCCCAACACGCGGAGCTACGCAAACGCCGGCGGTACCCAGAGTTAACTGCCGCGCGCCGATGCAGACTCGTCGTCGTCGCAGTTGAAGTCGGCGGGAGGTGGGGGCCCGACGCACGCCAGCTGATCCGTGCGCTAGCCCGCGAGCGCTCGACAGAAGCCCCGCCGTGGGTTCGAGCGGCGGCGTGTGCGGGCTGGACCGCCCGCTGGGCTGCCGTCGTGGCGGTCGCGGTGTAAAGGGCCTTGGCGACCAGCCTCCTGGAACTGCCGCCCGCAAAAAACACGCTCACGGGCACTCCGCCGGACCTCCCCGAGCTGCTGGCTGACACGCGCTGGGAGCTGCCAGCGGGCCCCAGCCGCCTCCCTCTCCCCGCCCGCTAAAACGGCGAAGGCGGGGCTGCCGCGCCAATACGACGCTGGCGGCCCGTCCCAACCGACCTGTGTGGGTGGGGGGGGGGGATAGACTCCTACATGAATACATTTCTATTAAAAAACTCTCAATTATACCCTTACTTCACACTCATTGATTACTACGACAGTTGAACTAACGTCTTTGATGACCTATTAAATTTGAAATGACTTTGGAGAGGGATAAATTCTTGGTTTGAAAATCGCTAGAGGAGCATGGTCTACTGTGCCCAATTACATTCAACGCAGAAGTCGCTCGTGAACCATGGATTTGTATCGTTTTTCTGACTTGTAAGAGGGCTTCGGTGCTTTATGGATGAATGTGGCTTGAAGAAGGTGACTGTCAAGAATGAGCTATCTTCCCAACGAAGTTGTCTATCGACGACTGAGGATCAAAGACTTCTTTTTCCAAGATGGGACTTCATGCAAGAAATGGTTGCGGTGATCACGCCTTGTTGCACGAGAGTTTTCATTCTTGGAGCGACGCAGTGACACCTACTCACCCGCTACAAGCACACATATCCTGAACATACTGCCTATGATCTACTTGCAAAAGTTGGGTGATGCAACTTCAACTGAACAGCAAACTGGAAAGCACCCTGTGGTTTTGGGGACGGTGGACATCAAGGACGCATTTCTCATGGTTGATCAAGAGAAACCAATGGCTGTCAGCTTACACAACAAGCTGTACCGAGTGAAGAAGAACGTACCAGGTCAACGCCTAGGAGCAAAGATGTGGTACTGGAGTTTTAGGGATTTTCTCAACAAGCACTTGGACATGCATTGGTGTATTGAGCAACCATGCATGGCAAAGAACAGTCATTGCTGCGTGATGGTTCATGTTGACGATGTCATGTTTTGTGGTGATGGTTGGTATTGGGAAAATGTTTTTCTGAAGAAGCTCAAGGAGCACTACAACATAAGCCATTCACAGTTGCAGGGCATTGGAAGCGAGATCAGTTTCCTGAAACGCAGAATCAAAACGTTGGAAGATGGACTGGCTCTCATTCCAGGTACAAAAGCCTCAAAGGTGATTGAGTTATTTGAGGAGAACTTTGGAAAAGCCAGACCCCAAACAATTGCCTGTGACGCCTCGATCCAAACAGAGGATGTCAGCGAGGAAGTTGGTCAAAGAGATGCCCATGCTTTTCGAGCTGTGATAGGTACCCTCCTTTACCTTGCAAGAGACCGCCCAGACCTACTTTTTGTTGTCAAGGAGCTCAGCAGTGCAATGAGCCGTCCAACTTTGACAGCAATCTCTAGGCTTCGAAAGGTGATTGGTTATTTGAAAACAACAAGTGACATTTGCATGGTTTTGGAAAAGCCAATTGGAGGTCAAGGAAAATGGAAGAGCTCTGAGCGATTTTGGATGATTGAAACATTCAGTGATTCAGACTGGAGTGGAAACAAACAACACAGAAGATCGACAAGCTGTGGGGTTCATACATTGAATGGCGGATTTCTTTTTGCAAGCAGCAGAACTCAAGGTGTTGTGAGCCTGAGCTCATGTGAGAGTGAGTTGCACTCTATGGTTTCTGCACTTTGCGATGGAATCTACTTGCGTCGTTGCATTGAATTTCTCACTGGCTGTCAGGTTGAACACCACCTATTGGTGGACTCCTCTTCTGCAAGACAAGTTGCCATGCGACAAGGACCAGGTCGGTTGAAACATGTGTCGGGGAAACTTTTGTGGATTCAGCAAGTTGTGCATGAAGGTAAAGTACAACTGACACAGGTACCAACTTTGTGGAATGTTGCCGATGCTGGGACCAAGCCTTTAGCAAGCAAACGCGTTCAGATGTTATTGCATTGCATCGGAATGGCACGTGCAGAAGGTTGTCAAACCATTGGCCAGGAGGAGTATGAGATGCAATTTTCAAAGTATTCCAGCGGAAAGCAAATCAATGCACTGGCCAAGAACATTGCAAGAGTGATTGTTTTCATCGGCCTTGAGCCTTTGCAAGGAGCAACAGCGATGCCCCTTGGTGAGAGCGACATCTATGAAGCCAACCAATGCAAGATCGAGCCCAATCATGTTCAAAGCGAAGGTTACTCATGGATGTTCATCATGATGTGCAGCGTTTTGGTTTTGGCAGTGTTAGCTTTCTGGGGATGGATTTGCAAATGACGCCTACACAAGCTTCGATCATGTGTACACGCAGTACGCCATCATGTCTTCAGCTGTGACAATTTTGGAAAGGAAAGTTGCGCAGATGGAAACAGATATGAGACGTTTGCGTGAAGGACACACAGAACTCTCTGGCAAGATTGAAATGGTGTCAGACTCTGCTGAGAATATCCAATGGGGGTTGATAAATATGGGAGGTTACACCAATTTCCATGGCCTCACACCTATGCAGCGCCAACAGATGTATGGACTGGAACGGGCAAACTTGATTGCAGCGAGAACAATGGGGATGCAACGTTATTTGAATGTTGTTCGAACCCAAAATCAAGGCATAGTTCATGGAGGTGATGATACTGACATGGAACAACATGCGCAAGAGACTGCAGAGGAAGAAGCACCCGTTTTTGATCGTCCAGTTGAACCTGATGACACTCCAGAGCTCACCCAGGTCACAATGACATTTAGAAATGAGCTGAACGATTGCTTACGCAGAGAGCAATGGAGTGATGCAGCTGTTTTCCAAAGAGGTGTGATGCAGGTTTTAGATTTGGTGAACCAGTATCAGCCGGTGCCAGCAGAACTGAAACAGCAGTTGTTCTACGCATTAGCTGCTGATCTTCAGGTCATGGCTGACCGCCATGCAGTGACCGACGCCAATCTGTCAGAGAGGTATGGACAGTATGTGAACCAACTCAGAGAGCTGGCCTGTAATGCAACATAGGTCCAAAGAAAATTTTCATGCCGGGGAATGATGGCAACTCCCCGTAACCAGAATGCCATCTTTGCCAAAGGCAAACTTTTTCGTGCCGGGGAATAGTGGCAACTCCCCGTTACCATAATGCCACTAGGACCAAAATAATCCCAAATGGGAATTTCCATTGAAGTCTGTGCGCAGCAGCCGTGCCAAAATGGAGTGGGAATGAAATCTGAATGCTCCACATTCCCAAGGAGGAGTCCGAAACATTTGGCAGAGTACTCATGTCCATGCATGGCCCCTGCGCAAGGATGACACTTCATGGAATTGCAGTTGTAGGATTGCACATTTGGGAAAGACAGTTGATGCAAAATGCATTCACTACTGTAGGCCCTGTGGATCAAGCAAAAAGGTCCGTGCTGCACCTTCCGGTTTCGCAATAAGAAAAATCCGGGCCTGACTCACACACACAACCTTGGAGCTCAGTCTCAGGAGTAAAAAGAATTGCGCCCGTTTGCATGCACCTTGTTTACAGAAAGTTGAATTGAAAGTTTCTAGGTTTGCACGTGCGTAGGATCGCACCGATTCCCCCCCTTTTTTGTTCCTTTCCCGATAGAGTTAAATTTTGGGATTTGTTGATGGTTGTTGCCCGTGTGGGTGCCTGTTTTTAAACGGGATCGCAATCACATGTTGCCACGGCCGCATTCTATGAAACAATGCGCGTTTTTGTTTTCACATATTTATCCTACACTTGCATATGTTCTCAATGTAATGTTGAACCGAAACGGTAAGCGAAACATAACGGCAAACGTGAGGAAACACAAACAAAAACATCAAACCAACCTGAACATGACTGACCCAAGGAGGAACTTCTAAAACATGATCACCACATTTCGAAGAAAGCTTTAAATCGTTTCAAACTGGTTTCAATCAGCCATTGTCATGACATTGTGAGCCTGTTCAAGGGATCATATGTTTCAATACCGTGATTTTTTTGTCTGACACATCTCCAAACCTTGCAATTGCACCTCGTTTTGAGGTTCATTGTTCGCAGCTAGAATCATTTTTGAAAAAAAAATGCGGTTCAATCACTGGTTTCGGCAATTTTTTTGGACACTGTGCATCTCCTATCAGGACGGGGCGCAAGTCGGTGTAAATGCATAGGAGAAAATCCGTTAACGTACCTGAACCAAGTGTGAGTGAACCAAACTAACTACTACCCGTCAGGTCATCGCAAACAATTTTTTTTTTGTTTTTCCTATTCACTACCCCAGGTTTCTTTATCGAACGCCAACAACAATTCAATTTCAGTTGTCATCTTGTTGTTGTGTTGTTCATCCGCCTGCGGTTTCCACCAAGGTTCACATTCAGCACACAGATCACCCAACAATGAGGACTGCTATGACAAGCGCCGGAACCAACAACAGACTGAAATAAACGATGGCCATTTGTGATAATTAGTGATATCCATTTGCAATATCCAACGGTTTGCGTGATAAACCTCCGATGCACCATGTCATATCCCAAATCGACATTGTGATTGCATGACTCCTGCGCTGTAAGTATGCAACCCGGTAACCAAGCATTTGTGAGCATTTTTTTTTTCTCGAAAATGTTCAAAAACAAACCAGTCCGCGCATATGGAACTTCAAGTATTTGAGTTTCGCTCGTCAAAGCAAATGTTTCCGTTTCATTGAGGGAACGCCCACTTCTGCAAGACAATCTGTTAGGGAACTTATGAAACTTGATGCCTCGCACCTACAATTGGCACCAAACGGGATGTCGTCCACAAAACGTAGATCAACCAAACGAGGCAACCAATCCACAAAACCCAAATTTGTATGTCCAATTTTGAATTTCCACTTTCGCATTGCTAGCTGCAAAACAAAACTCCCTAAAAATCACGTGGGTTTAAGGCGCATCCTTGTCGCACGCTTGAATTTATGCGGAAGGACCTGCTCCGCCCCCAATCAGCCAATGTTTCGTCCGATTGGTTGTGATATTTTGTGATACAAAAGTTGAAAATTTCAAATCAAATAGTCATAGTCGGAAACACCGTCAGCAACCAAAATTTCCCACAAAAAATTATGTGTTTTTATCAAAGACCTTCGACAAATCCAAATTTATGATCCACATGGGCATGTGAGCATCAGTTGTTCTGCCGTTATGCCCACTAACAGCAGAAAAAATCTTACACGACCATATCGATGTGCAATTGGAAGAAAGGATCTGATAATGTACATCAGGCCGTCGCGCAAATGCAACAGAAAATCGATAAGGCAACATCAGCCGGTGTGCAAACGCAAGGAAAAAATGATAACGTGGCTGCACCAATACCAAGCAAATTTCCCTAACGTCGATGCACCCCATCCCATCCCAATTGCAAGAGAATATTTGAAAGTAAAATCAGGTCGGCGCGCAATTGGAAAAAACATGAAGGCGTAGCAGCAACAGGCGGGCAAATGCAAAAAAACATCTGACAAAGTGGCTTAACCATCAAGAACATATTTTTTCTGAACGTTTCTACGCTCCACCCCACCCCACGCCAACTGCAAGAGGACGTTGCAACTCTTCAAGGAATTAGTGGGCATATTCGTCGTCCTACAAACAATTTTCCCAATAAACAACTTGGGAATTTTGTTTTTGAAAACTACCTTTGGGAGAGAACGTACGATGCATCAAATTTGGCTTAGGGTAATTGGCGTTAACCTGGATTCACCTCAGTGGTCGAACCATCGGAAGGGGAAAAAATGAAAACATATCATACTTTAAGCGTCCGCGTTTCAAGGCCCGCGGGCGCTTTCGTGCGTTTTGCATGATTCAGATTGGGTGGTGGGATGGGGCGCACTAACGTTCGGAAGAAAGTGCGTTTTCCGTTATCAGGTTTTCTCCTGCACTTGCGCGCGCGCGCGAGAGAAACCGTTCCTTCAAAAATTACTGTTGATAGGGGAAAACAAGGCCGCTGAACTTCTTTGACAGGAATTTTACATCATGTCCCTTGCAAACTGAACAAAGCGGCGGTGTCGCATCCTTAATAAAAACGCGGTCTATTTTGCAAGAACTTGAAACCCAGAGGTAAAGGACTACGGCTAGCTTGGAAGGGAACGTGGCATGAAAACGCATTGATGCTGAGGATGCAGACGCTGCCGCATTTGCTGCTGGTTGCGACATGGCGATGCCCCCGGGAGAATTGAACCAGGGCCAAACTGTTCGCTTTGCCCTGGTAGGGTTCAGTCCAAAACAGAAACACAAGCACAAATTCGTGGTGGAAGGTTGTTGGCGCTGTGCGCCATACCTTCACGTACTCCTGGTAAGGTCAAAACAATTTGAACAGTGAGTGATATGTCAATGTGCAGGTGCACCAACAGATTGGTGACTCAACTGTGGTGCGCTAACGAAGCAACTGTCTCATTGAACCCGGCATATTCAGAACACAAGGGTTTTCAAGTCCCTGTCAGTCCAACCCGCGCAGCCAAAAAAGGGGTTGGAGCTAACAGAGCAATCAAACCCTAATAAAATCCTAGTTACTTCCAGAGGCAGCAGAGGGATGTAGAGGTATGAGGCTAACCAAGAGAACCGTGTTGAACCTAAAAACGTAGAGAGGGGGAAAGAGTAAAAACCACACATCAAGGGGAGCATCACAGAAGGAAAGGAGGAAGGACTACCGCGGGACGGCCCCCGGGTAGAACAAACTTGGGAGTCGGCCCTCCACAAGCATAACAAAACCGCAGGGGACGGCCCCCCTGGGTGACACTAAGGAGAAAAACAGGGAATAAAACAGCAAAACTAAAGGACAAAACGTGTGCTTGTTTGCAGGCAGTCCTTCACGTGCGCTGGCGACTGCGGTGGGTCTTTGGGGAAGCACCTGCCTCAGCCTCTCCCTTGGGACTACGCCGACTTTTGCCACTATCTTTTGCTTGTGTAGGTAAGCCCAGGTGTTCCATAACCGCTTTGTGGGGACCGCTGTAAGACAGACGCGCGGGACGGAAGCCAATACCTTTGTTTTTGCCACAGGCAGGGGCCCAAACAGGATCGAGAAGTGCTTCCCTAACAAACATACTGGTTTCACTGGGGCGACAGAGCAGGAGGACTGGCTGGACGTCACCTTCCTTTTCCTTATCAGGGATGATGGTAATAGCGTCAAGAGCCTTTGCCAACATCTTGATAACTCCGAGGGTGGCTTGAGGGATTTCCAGCATTTCTGCTTGCTCAAGGAGAAACGTAAAGAGGAGGTTCCCGATTTGTTCTCTGAGAGGCGGAGGCGGCGGGGACGGACGTTCGGCCGGCGGGAGCTTCGCATTCTTGCTTCGCATTCTTGTTCCAGGTGTGCCATCTGTCCAACACGGAGAGGCGTAAGTCAGACTTGACAAAGCAGACCAAGGAGCGGCGGGTAGTATCGGACTGTTGGCGGTGACTGGTTTGGAGACACAACCTGGCGGTGCTATTGAGCAACTGAGACTGCTTTTCCATGTCAGCCACAAGACCATCAATGCGCTCACGTTGAGTCGGACCATTGCTTCCGGACATGGACGATACGAAGAACACAGAGAGCAAATTGGGTTTGCGCGCTTAAGCATAAACATGGCAACGGAGGCGGTGGAGTGAGAATGCGTGATGCTGGAAAAAAGTGGGTGCATTATCAGGGGGACAATGTGGACAAACAATAGGTAACGGATGGGCTTTAGCAGGGTGCTGACTATTGACATGCATAAGTGCACTGGCATCACCTGGAAAATAAGCCCCACAATCACAACAAATTGCCGGGGAGGCATTTGGGGAATGTAACGGGAGATGTTGGGTTAAACCCTTCTCTAATTCAAACGTGCGAGGGCAATGAGGGCAGTCCCATGTTCTATCTCTGTAAGATCCCTCTCCGTGCGAAATTTGGAGGTGTCGAGACAGGCCTGCTTTGTTACCAAAACGTCTCCCACAACCAGGAACAACACACTCAAAAGCGCCTTTTCCCCGCGGCAAGTCCTTTTTATGCCAATATTTATCCAGCTGACGGTCACTGTTTGGCAAAGCAGCTGTAGAATCCGCTGTCCCGCTCGTAAAGTACGCTGGGGTGCGCGCTGTTTTGGAAGTCAATCTGCGACGGGCGGGACGTGTAGGGAGTGGTGAGATGACCTGTGGAGGGTCTAGATTCGCTGCTAGTTTTAGAGCCAATTTTTGACTGGTATCGACTGAGAACAGAAAAAACTGCATGTCTGTCAGGTCTACCATAACATTATTCCAAGCATCCCGATGATCAAGAAGTGCTTCGATTATCCCTTCAATGGGGTATGTAAACCATTGTTGTCCTAGAACCTCTTCAGCTGCATCAATTATAGCATACCACGGATGTCCTTTCGCATTAAACTGTCGTTCCCAAGAAAGAAAATTGGTGGAAGAGCCTACGTAATCCCGTGGTACTTTGGCGGCATGCGCGTTGTCAGCGAGGCAACCCTTTTGCGTGTTAGTCACAGGTGCAGAGCCAATTTTGGAGATTTCCTGAGTCCTATTGGGCAAGGGGCTGAAACTGTTCGGGTAACTTGGTTGTAACCAGGGAACTACTAGGCGCGTCTTACGTTTCCAGTCCGTCCCATTGTTGGATACAGCAAACTGCACCCATCCCGTAAGGGGAACCTCAATAAATTTCAGACTGTCAGCCATTGCGTCGCGTAAGCGTTTCCCAGGTTGTTTGCCTACGTGTGGGTGTTGACCGACGTTTGGGGGCAGAAATGAAAAGAGGGCTTGCTTCGGTAATCTATCCTCTGGAAGTCGCGCTACATGTCCCATCCAGCGGAGGCGATTTTGATGCAAAATGCAAAATCAATACTTGGAACCCCTAGGAAAGCCAGAATCCTGTCATTGGTAATGTTACGCGACTGTTGCATCCAACGAGTAACTCCACAAATTTTGCGAAGGCATAACATGTGAAAGGTTTTGAGTTTGCGCATCAAGGGGTTAGTAATAGTCCAGGTTTCGTTACCATACAATAATACTGACAGGACACAAGCTCTATAGACCCGGAGTTTAGTGTGGGGAGAAATCTGTCGGACATCCCAGACATGAGAAGTCAGTTTCCAGAATGCCGTGCGGGCTTGGTCAAGTCTGTGGGTGATATCTTTTTCACAAGTAAGTTGCCAATCAATAAAACTACCGAGATACTTGAAGGAATCCGTAAATTGAACAGGGGGGTCAGTAGTAGGTTCATCCTCTAAATTGCCAACATGGTGAAGCATGGAAACAAGCGCTTCCGTTTTTGCGTGAGACAGTGTGAGGCCCCAATGTGTTAGGTGGGACGAGAACTTCGCGTAAGTACGCTGAAACTTGACCAACGTATCTGTAATAAGCGCTAAATCGTCCGCATATCCTAGCTCGTGGAACTGCCATTCCACGTGAAGTGCATATTTACTTAAGTTAGCTTGACGACGTAGAACTCCATCAACTCTAGTATACCAAGACATCCGATCCGGTTTGGAGGCTAACCACGACTCAATTACTGCCCCAAAATAAATGTTAAACAAAAGGGGAGCAAGGCAGCAACCCTGGCCGAGGCCGGTAGCTAGTTCAAATGGATCAGATAACACTCCTTCCGTGGCAACCTGACATGTTTTATGCGAATAGTATTCTTTAATGTGGTATAAAAGATCATCAGGAACCCCTTTAATTTTGAGAACTTTCCATAAGCCCGCTTGTGCAACTGAGTCGTACGCCTTAATAAGATCAATAAATACCAAGAACATGGGCACCTTTTTGTTTTTTGCTGTTTCGAGGATCATGCGGATGGTAAAAATCATATCAATTGTGCTACGTCCTCCTCGGAATCCGCATTGCCATTCAGGTAGGATATGTTTTGTTTCGGCATAT
Organism: Cladocopium goreaui; assembly: GCA_947184155.2. Lineage (NCBI taxonomy): Eukaryota > Dinophyceae > Suessiales > Symbiodiniaceae > Cladocopium > Cladocopium goreaui. The sequence goes on from CAMXCT020000459.1 coordinate 183,213, forward strand.
TGATATAACCCTGCAGCAATGATCCTAGCAAACAGTTTCCCCGGTACAGAAAGGAGGGTTATACCTCGCCAATTGGAACAAATAGTGGGGTCACCTTTTTTGGGAAGCGGCACAATATATCCGGCTTTCCAATCCTCCGGCATAGGGACTAACTGTAACCACACGCGTACGAAGTGTTCTAGAAAAACCCGCAGATTGAGAAGGTTTAAAGACTTGATTGCTTCTCTTGGTATGCCGTCAGGGCCTCCTGCTTTACCTGGTTTTAACCTATGAACAGCTGCTACTAATTCAACCATGGTTGGAATGGAAACAAGTTCGGCATCAACCGTAAGTGGCGTCAACGTGGAAATGTAATCCGGCTCAGCTTTAGAAGGAACATTGAGTAGTTCAAAGAAATAGGCCTGCCATCTCTTTAATCTGTCTTGTTTGGTATGCTCAAATTCGCCATGCTCATTGCGTAGCTTTGGGACTGGTCGCTTGCCAAGGTGTAGTATTGACCGGAGTTCCCTAAAACCGGCAAATTGATGTTGCGGTTGTTTTTCATCTATCTGGCGCTGGATGATTGTTGCCTTTGATGTCCACCAGGCGTTAAGCAAGTCATGAATCCTATTTTTAGCTTGTTTGCAGGCTAGTCTGTACGCAGTTTTGCTACCTCCGCGGCACCACCGGGTGTACGCCTCGTACTTGAATTTACTGAGTTCCTCTAGTTCTGCTTGACAATCGATCTTCCATTGTGGCATGTGCTGTAGTTTCTTAACCCCTACTGCTTGCTCGGCCGCTTTGCGTAAACCGTAGGACCAAGTTTCATACTCATCGATAAGGTCAGCGTGAAGAAACTCTTCCATTTTGCCATTCAGTTGGTCAACCTGGGCGGCCTGTTGGAATCGTGCTACATTTAGGGAAGGGAATTTAGTATTAAACTGACGCATTTGCCTGCCTCTAGAGCCAGCCTGCCCTTGGTACGCTAACGGAGAAAAACGAAGCTTTGTTTTAACAAGCCGGTGATCTGAGTCAAACCCTATGCCAGGTTTAGTTGCAACATCCATGACGAATTTGGCCGACCGTCTGGCTGCCAGAACATGATCAATTTGGAACCACTTTCGACTAGAGTTATGAAACCATGTCCCGTAGTGTTGATGTTGAAAGAAGGTAGACATTACACGCAAGATGCCAATTTTAGAACCTTCACATAAAGCGAGAAGCCTTTCCCCATTATCGTTCGTGTGGTTTAAACCAAAAGGGCCGACAATTATCGACTCATCAAGTTCTTCAGGGTGGGTAGTGGTGCTACGACTAACCCTAGCGTTAAAGTCCCCAAGAATAAAGACCTCTTCTTGAGACCCGATAGTGCCTAAGATCTTATTCAACCTGTCATAAAATGCGTGTTTGACCATTGCTTCAGAGTTGTATGTAGGCGCATAGACAGAAATAACGTTGATAAGTCGGTTGTTGATACGGAGCTTAATGCGTAGAAGTCGACTTCCTGCGAACTCACAGAGCTCTCCGGTGTGTCTCCGAGCCTTTTGCATGGCAGGGTTAAGAACAATACCTACGCCTTGTTCACCTCGCACTGCGCTCTCGGGCACCCCTGAATACACGATGACATGGTCATCAACATGCACTACGCCTTCTCCTCGCCACCTATGCTCTGAGATACAACATAGTGAAATACCTGCCTGTTTGAGCGTGTGACAAAACAAGTGTGGTTTGTGTGGGTCCGATCCTTCGAGTTGTAAGTGACCGTTTTCCCCTACATGTACATGACAGTGAAAGGTACGAACATTCCATGTACCCCAAGCTACCTCTACACACCTACGTTTCCAACTACACTTTGCTGTCCGGCCCTTGCCAGGGTCCGTCATGCGTGGCTGCTCGCGTAGTTGTAAACGGTTGTCGGTGCTAAGTACGTGTTCCTGGATTAAAAGTTAACCCCCAGGTAGCTAGTCAGGCTACAAGGAGGTGTAATACCGAGTAGAGGGGTATTGATCGTCCCATCCCCGGAGGGACAGAACCCCGGTTCAAATCCCTCAAACCCGGCCCACGCTCTCCGTTAGCCCTACCTCTAACTTAATAATCTACGCGAAACATGAAAACAACAGCAAGCGGTAGGTTCACACCCGGTTACCAGGAGCAAGAAACTCACAAGCAAAACGTCAGTCCTAGCACACAAATTTGTCCTGCTCCTTCTGTGAGGTGGAGATGCGATTTAAACCGGGACAAGCACAAATTCAAACGCAATGAATTGAGCATTACGCTTTGTCATGCCCGATCGAGTTAAAACAATTTCCTAGCAGGTAAACTAGTTAATACGTGGTTGGTTAATCAGGAAAATAACGGGAAAAAAACGCAGTAATACCAGCCATACCAGCGATATGATATCTGGACAAAACATCGGAGTGCGCATGGAATCTGTGAGTGACAAAATGTCTTCAAAACATGTCAAAGTAAAAGTGATCTGCACACGAATTAATTTGTCGACAATGGTGCGTTCTGCACGGTCGAACATGGCAAAACATTTTTTCTCGGTGAACTGGGCAGTTGGAAATGGAAGAGTCCGAATTTCATTCAGATCAAACGAAAACAATGACCAAAACACAAAATATATACACGATTGAAAAATCAGATCTCCAAAGTCACTCGGTTCAAGTGAACAATGGACAGGTTATTGTTTTCAGCAACATAAATGTGCTCAGTGGGGAAATGCGGAAACAGATGCGATATTACTTCTTTCTTTCAACAGTATACATCGACATGGCAAAAAACCGAAACTTCGTACACAGGAATGGTATTATGTTCTCCTTTTATGTGCGTATACCATTGATGCCCAAAAAAAATTACAGGACCGGTTAACCCCACATGTCAACCCCTTCCAATATACCGACCGTTAAAAACAAACTTAGGCTGCGGTTTTGTGTTCGCGTGATGGTGGCCCGTTTGGCACCCTCCCCCCACGGCGGTCGCATCCTAACTGAAGAACCACCTCTAAATATGCAGAAACACAGTTCAAATGCGGCGCAAAAATTGGTGAATAAATGTAAGATGTGACTGGTATTTTACAGGCGGCATGGAATTAGAATGCGGTGGTTGGAAAATGTCGCACAGTTTTTGCTGTTATATGCGCACAGTGTATCACTTAGAATGCTTCCCGTTCATGGTTTGTACTTTTTTGGCAAATGGGAAACCAAATTATATACAAACACGCTGAAACATTTGCAGTGGAACTTTTAGTCAGACTGTCAATGCCATTGGCTATTTTCCCATGGATTTATATCCGCTATATTTTCCGTGGGCATTCTATTCACTGCTTTTCCCCCACTCTAGCCATGTGCTTGTGACCTGGAGGCGTCTTATCCGATCTTATCCGCTTCCCTTTCCTTGTCCTTTTGTTTCTATAATGTTCCTTTCCCTTCCTTTTCATCTATGTGTTTGTTCATTGATCTATATCTGCTGTAGTTTCCGTCGGCATTCTATCTGCCGTTTTTCCTAACTATAGCCACATGTTTGGGACAGTGGAACCTGGAGTGCGCTTGCCTTGTTCTTTTGTTTCTATAATGTTCCTTCCCCTTCCTTGTCTTCTATGTTTTTACTCGTTGATCTATGTCTGCGGTAGTTTCCGTAGGCATTCTATCTGCGGTTTTTCTCACTATAGCCTCCTTTTTTTTGTTACAGGAGAATGAGGAGTGCCTTTTTTCTTCTCCTCTTTCCTTTTTTCCTCCTTTTCTTCTATATTGTTCCTTGCCCTTCCTTTTCTCCTCTATTTTTTTCATTGAACTATATCTGGTGTAGTTTCCGGGGGGCATTCGATTTCATCTATTTTTTTTCCTCACTGTAGCTACATGTTTCTGACCTGCAAGGAACCTCGAGTGCCCTTGTCTCTTTTCCGATCTTGTCCGCGTCCTTTTGCTTGTCCCTTTGTTTCTATAATGTTCCTTTCCTTTCCTTTTTTTTCTGTAATTGTTCACTGATCTTGTTTTTACATGGTACTAATGAGTAGTATCAGCTACCTCCCATGTAAAGTAGTGCCACATGGTTAGTAATGTACATTGACTTCTACGGTTCAAGACAAAAACGTGTGTGTTTCGTGGCTAGTGCTGGCTGTATAACCCGGAAATATAGGTTATCAGCCGTATCGCCACATACTTCTTTGTAAGCAATGTCCGCCCCCTCTGGGAAACCATCACCACAGGGAACTCGCCCGTCCGGATTGATCGAAACCATGGCCATTGAGAATGCGGACACGGACAAAGCTGCAAATGACATTCCTATCGAATCAGACGCCGACACTCCCTCCGAACGCTCCCGGAGTGACAAGCGAGAGGTCAACGCCTTGATGTCGCGTGGCCCAGTTTTGCCCCAGAACAACACTACTCCGTTCTCACGCGCCAGACAATCCAATGCCACCAAGGACCAGCAGATCCAAGCACTGAAGGACTACTATGAGCGACAAGATGAAAGCCGTAGGGTGCAGTTGTCCCAACTAGAATCCATCATCCAACAGCAAAGTGAGCAAATCAAAACTCAACAATTGCAAGCCGAACCCATGAATATGCGAATGGGTAAGCTCCTAAATACTTTAGGTCCGTTGCCTGTCCCGGTAGTCCAAACTGCCACTGCCGTATTGCCACCTGCAACCAAGGTCAAGATGTCGGCACCGTTGAGTTCGTTTGCATCAGCCAGTGCCTCCAAGCCCGTGAGTGCCAATCAAGACTTATGGGAAACGATAGGACAAGAAGGTGCGGTACCATTATTCGATGCAATCGACCCCAACTCAGAGATTACAAGACAATGCTCCCCAACTCTCCCGCCAACCAGCCTTGCAGCATCGGAGAAGGGGGAGGAGGAGGAGAAGGAGGAGGGGGTGACCCACCAGGTGACGATCCAAGCGATGACAATGCACCGAAGCGCAGTGATAAACCAGGTAGAGGACGAAAGGACAAAGGTGGTAAGAAACCCCCTCAGGGAGCAGCCGACCACGGGGAGGTGTGCCTGGGGACGGAGATGATGATGATGGAGATGATGACAATGATGAGTTTGATGACAGTGACAGTGACCGTAAGTTTGTCCGTAGAATGAGGGCAATTTTCGGTACTCCCAAGGACCCATCAAGTGACAAGCATATAAGGTCAAAGAGGCAGACACCATCAAAGTGCCAGCATTCCCACATGCCGAATCAGACAGGAACTGGAGAATCCGGACCAGGGAAACTGTGATGTCCGCCTCTTTTTTTGACTCGGAGTGCGGCCGATATAGCTCAGAGGCTCGGTCCTTAAAGCAAGATAAACGAATTAAATCGGCAAAGGTTTGGACCAGTTTAACCAATCCACAGCTGTACAATTCAAAAACTACGGTGGCAACATCGAAACAAAAACACAAAAACCAGCAACCAGAGGAAGGACGAAATGCAAATCCCCCAGCCAGATTTGCGTATCGTCTCACGCAAAAACGACCACAACAACAGCAGAACGGGGCCCGGGCCCAAAACAAAACACCACAAAAAACCACCAGCAACATTGTGGGGGTCATCAACCCCGCAATGCCCGAAAAGAGAACATGCACTTCAAACTAATTGCAGAAGAAATCCAACACAAATTCGTGTGAAAAAACGCAGCACCGCAAAGAGGATGATACTACAACATGAGCTATAACTGTACAAACATAAGTCGCAGGTCACTCAGCGTCCTCTCAGTAGTTCTTGTCGAATCATCTCGATACCACGGACCAGCAGATAGCGTCAGACGTGTTGTATCACCAAGTGCCCAATGCAGCTTACATACAGTATCCAAACAGCTGGGAACCTGTGGCCACCGAGTGGCCACAGAAGTTTGTAGAGGTATTGGTGCCTCAACTGAAGGAGACAACTTCGTATCTCCATCTTCCGAAGCAAGCAGCGCCAGCATAATCCAATCGACAAGCAGACACGGCTGAAGCCAGCAAACAAGGAAACCGAGTCTCCGAAATGGAGGTAAGTCACCTCTACGACCACTTGAGGCGAGGAGGCAAGATCAGGATCCGGAGCCTGCAGCAGATAGACAACTTCGTATCATACCGCCACAGTCGTGCCCAGATTCAAGGACAAAGGAGCATCATGCAGTCAAAAGGAGCGCTCGTCGTTGGTATTCTTGTCCAACTGAGTACGGGAGTCAGAGGCCCAATGACTTGTCCCACAGTGCGATCAGCATAACAATGACTTCGCATTGAAATAAAGACGGTGAGACCTTTGGACCCATCGTCAACTGGGAACGTGATGCGCTTATCAGCAGGCACCTGCGCAACGCAGCGAAGACCATGTGTGCAGACTTTGCTGCAGCGAGGGCGCGCTGAGAGACACACAGCAGCGCAAGGCACTGAGCAACTGCAAGTGCAGCGACCAGGGCTAAGCTCTGCTGGATCACCATCAGTTCCATGGCTCGGCTACGGGGGTCACCCCGGCCAGCCAGCCCCGACCCCCAGGCACCCCATTCAAAACAAAAAGCAGCACCCACCCAAAGAAGAAGGCCTTAGTACTGTTTGGCCAGAGCAGGGGAGTTCCAGCGGGCAGAACCGACTTGACCAATCCAGGGACAAGAAGATACCGCCAGCAGGAAATGCGTGCACAGTGTCTCCAACGAAGTGTGATAAGAGGTGCCTTAGTAGATGCCTTAGCGGGGACCAAGGCTCTATTGAAACACAGGCGCAAAATGTTCAAAGTGGATTCGGAAAGGCAATCTTGTCCAATCCAGGGACAAGAAAACACCAGATAACTAGGTGCAAAATTCCGAACGCTGAGGTTCAGACAGGGCTCTTTATTGCACACCGTTCGCAAACAAAAAAAATCACAGCAATCTTGACCAACCCAGGGACAAGAGAGCAATGATAGATAGCAACGAATAGAAGCAAAACATTCACAGGTGCAAATTAACATCACGACGGCAAACGTTGATTCAGGAAAAACCAGGGAACCCAGGGAGACCTAGTCCAAAAATTCCAGGGAGTAATTCCCAGCCCCAGAGTGAGAAATCAAATGAACGTCAGTGCAGTCCTGACCAAGCCAGGGACAGGAAAGCACCAGCCAAAACCAAAAAAGGCGAAACAGGTGAAACGGGACAACAGAGACAGATAAGTAGGCACCACCACATGTCAAAATATAGATGCTCTACGGTTCGGCTGAGCTCTCGGCTCCACGCGAAGGGGCCATAGGTTTGCCCCGTGCGTAAAGCCGTTTATCGCCCATGAGGAGGGAGTGCCACATTGTGTCGACGACAAAAATGGCTGGCGCATCCGTCTCGGCAGTCGCAGCTGATCGTAGCAGCAGAGGCTTTGAAGCCTCAAATTCCTCCCAATCAAGTGGAGTGGGTTTCTTTTTCAATGATCGGTTTGGAAAGTTGAACTCTTGCCATTGCTGCTGAATGGCCGCGTTTGACAGCCATGTGGGAGGCTTAGGAAAGAGGATTCGGGCCGCGAGCGAACTCTTCGGGAGACGTGGCAATCACTAGGATGGCAAGTGCAGCTGCATTCAAGCCACTGCGCAGGTCAATGCGACTCATCGTGTGAGCACCTAGTAATCGGACCAATGAGTGGGGAACTCGGTCATCGCGAGGGATTGTGATCCATGGGCCTGAATGCATATCAGTCCCTGTGTCCAAGAGGGCTGCAAGGTCGGACCCGTCTGTATGGCAGGCGTCAGGCCATAGTCGCTCAACCAGATTCAGGAACCTGACAGGGGGCACGTAGTCGCCTCGCTTGTTGAGGGCACGCAGGCCAAGTGGGTGCTGGAGGAGTTTGTTTCGGTTATCTGCACCGGGCCCTTTGGATAGGCCGCATGGTGTTTCACGATGGTCTCCCACAAACACAAGTAGGGCTGGTTGTCGGATGCCTGCCAGCGACGCCACCTCGTGATAGCCTCCATACTGCTGGTTTTCGTCCATAAAGGCGATCCAAATCCGTGAGAGCCATGCATTGAACGTGGAGTATCGCATACTTAGCTTTGCCGTCGCAGAGCCGCCCGTGGCTATGAGGATCTGCTTAGTAAGTTTCAATGACTCGGTTCCGGTCATTTCAGGGTACATCAATCTTGGTGGAGTATAGGCATCGCCCTTCCCCTCCTCAATGCGGCCAAACAATCGCCCGAATGCCGATCGGGCCGGGGGGTCGAAATCACTGATCTGGTCACCCAGAGCCTTAGCGGCTACATTTTCCTTAGTAAAAACGATTGCAGTGAAATCTGTTAATTCACATTGTAGGGCTATGAGAAGGATCGCGAGCGATCTGGTTTTACCCGCACCAAACACGCCTGCAATACAGAGATCGGATCGCCCTGTGAGGACGGCTAATAACATTGCCACTGTCACTGCAAGGACATGACCGTCACCATGAGCAGCAGGTTCCATCAAAACCTCACGGAAATACTGGTCATGCCGGAGGGGCATGCTGACTGTAGCAGGGGTGAGGAAACGTTGCAGGATCCGAACTAGAGCATCAAACAGTCCACTTTTCCTGTCATTTTAGCCATCCGTCGGACAGGTATGCTGGCTTGGGCAATACCCATTGCCAGTGGCAGCCGAAAGGGATTGGTTTCAGCAAAAACTATGAGCTCACGACGACTCCTGGTTTTGCCTAGAAAGTAGAGCCTTTGCATGAAGACCTCCATGCGAGGATTGGACGTGATAGGCTGTGGCCAGTCCTGGGCTGGGTCGAAGTAGGTCGATGTCCCACGATGCAGGGCCAGTAGGCGGTCACAGAAGGTGCTCGCAACTGTGAGAGGCAGCGAAGCCAATTCCATAGTCTTTGGGGCAATGCGCCGGTAAGCCCTAGCCGCGGCCGTTTTGTTGCTGCCCTGCATATATGCTTGTCTAATAAGACAAACAGAGCACATCGCTGGCCCCCATTAGCAAGTTGAAAGACGCCAAGTAAAGCTCGTCCAGCCATAACATTGGATTCCACACTTCCCAAGTCACCAGTTACGCATAGGTCCCAGGGGGTCCTCACGGGAAGGTCAGTAGGATCACTGAACAGCAATATTGGGGCACCATCCGGACATAGTGTGACAACGTGCACGTCAGCATAGGCCGCATAGTTGTAGACGAGCGGTATCGCCATCCCGGCCCCGTTTAATTTGAGGTGATGCGCCAAGCAGACACTCTCCCATGGCTGAAGCTGTTGCATGCGTCGACCAGCATGGTACGCATCCAGTTGCGGAAGCACCATATACACTGTGTCTGCTTGAACTGCAGTGGTAAGTCAAAGCTGACCCAAGACCCAAGACGAGTCCCTCGCATCGCAGGCCGTGTGGCACAACTTCTGGATGGGAGATTTGTAATTGGTCAATGTGGTAGCGGCCGATGTCCAAGGGCGCAAACAAAAGATGCCCATAAGAGTGAAGCGCTCGGCCACTCCACGAAGGGTGGCCATCAATGAGGACGAGTTCGTAACTGACTTCTGGCACTGCTAGTGGTTTCCACACACAAAGTTTGTCCTGGACACAATGGATGAGCCGCGCAGTCCGGTCACCCGTAGCTAGTTTTATGAAATTCAAAGAGCGTCACGGGCACACAGTCACTGTCAATGAGGACAAAGTTGAAGGCTGGGAAAAGGTACACGCAGGCATCAAGGATAAAGGTACCAGCCCAAGTCGGATGGACATTGGAAAGGTCAGTGTCAGTACAATGGGGACAAAGAACACTGTGGTTCTTTCCTTGTAGGGGCCAACGTGCTGTACCCGTTCTTTCCACCAAGCCGCTACCAACGGCCAATGGGCAAGCCCTGGGCACTTATATAGTAGGTTCAGCATCCACGAGGTCATGGTTGTCAGTGACAATGTAGACGCTGTCGTAGTCAAGGATTTCTTGGGAATGCCCAATCAGCCAACGGAACAGCAACTGCCATCCTGGCCCTGGTTCAACTTCTCCTCGCTCATTTCGGGCAATTGGGTAACCGTCGGGCTCTCCAAGCTTCTTATGCGGGTCACCTAACCTTGAGCCATTGAGTCCATAGCGGGTAGGAATGTCCTTGACTGTGCCGAGGGACTGCAGCAAAGACATCACGTCCAGGGCAGGATCTGCTTCATGCCAGGCAGGTTCCTGGTTCTGTCGAGACAAAAGGTTCTCGCGGAGATGGAGAGCCATGGGTTCTTATGTGTCAATTCGATGTAGTGAGTCGCAGAGTGCACTAAAGGCTGCTCACGGACACGGCGAGGGCAACTGTGAGTTGGGTCCTAGCCAAGCTATACCGACCACGACCTTGACCAATCCAAAGTGCAGCCGCTAGATCTGAGTGCCTGACAGTACCTGGAGATCGATGATTCGTCTCACGGTAAGTTCGTAACCAGGAAGCCGGGAGAGGCAGAGAGGCAGAGAGGCAGGAAGAGGAGGGAGAATACTAATACGAGGACGTAACACCTTGACCAATCCAGGGACAAGGTGAACGAAAAGGGGAAAGAAGGGGAAGGAAGGAGGACACCACCTTGACCAATCCAGGGACAAGGAGGTGCCGCAGAGTTAGGAGAGAGGGGCGGGGAGAAGGTGAGTGAGCAGGAGCCACCACTTCGACCAATCCAGGGACGAAGTGGTGACAGCACTAAGTTGGCTAGAGATAAGGTTACGATGCACCTGACAGTCAGTATCTAAGCACAGGGTCAGCAAGAGGCCGCAAAGCTAGCAAACGCAGTAAGCAGTCGCTGTGCCCCAGCCAAACTTCCCTGAGCTAATCCACTGGAGCCATATAAGGCAAGGCGAGACACAAGAATTAGACATCAAAAACTCCAAAATGCATGCTAGTACCAAGTGAAACTTTGGTATAGAGCAGCAGTGTGTACTTAAGTTTCTAAGTGTCTCATGTCTCATGTCATCCCATGCAGACATGACAGTCGAACCGCTGGCAAGCTTTAGGGGCGATCAGCAGCAGCATTGACTTTTGCCAAGAGCACAGGTAGAAGCAGTGGGGACACCCACTAGTTTATGCCTGTTCCTGATCCGCGACCCTCTGGAGCATATTCGTAGTAGGGCGTCTCAGCACCGTAGGGCAGGGGTCGCACCACTCTTGGGCTGCAAGGGCATCTCCGGCAAAGCACTGCTCTCTCCAGCTGTGAGTAAGATTGTGCACACATCTGTGCGTCCTTTTGAGGCTGCAATCTGGAGGGCACAAACCCCTTCCCTCCCTGTCTGCCCGCCAGAAAAAAGCTTCGAAACGGAGTACAAGACGCCTTCTGGGATCTGCTGCCGTGGATCGGCTCTGGGAGTCAGGAGCATCTGTATAATCGTGAGGGGCGCATTCAAGACTGCTGTTACAAGCGGCGGGATCTCCGCAACAGTAGGGCGACTAAGCCCAGGTGTCCTCGTTGCGCGGCAAGGAGGGACTGGCTGGGTGGGCCAGTGTCTTGTTGGATGGCCAGGGCCAGGATGGTATTGGGCCGGCCCTGCGCAATGTCCGACGGGAGAAGGTCCAGCCCTTCACTCAGAATCAGGCATAAGAGGGTTGGAACATTCCAGTGTACAGCCCGGATAGCTGACTCCCATTGCATGGGTGTGGCACTTTCACATCATTGATGATGGCCACTATACGTCGCACATCCCCCGATCCAAAAAATCCATAAGTGGGCGAAAGGGAGCCAGAGTCTCATATTTGGCCACCAGGACTTTATGGAAGGGGGTAGCCACTTTCAAAACAGAGGTGAGTCGTACCCTCAGACTCCACCCAGTCTGAGTCCGTAGGCAGTCGCCTGTTGCAGTGAGGAGGTGTTCCCCTGTAAGGCCATGGCCACTGCAAGCTCCATAGCATTAAAGCTTGGCAACTAAGCTAATACAAACTACCCTTGAAACTCAGTAGTGGAGGGGAGTGAGGTATCGAAGACGAGCAAGATCAGGGCAAAAACAACTTAAATGGAGAGAAACAGCACAGAGACAGAAAGAGAAAGTAATTCAGAAAAAGATGGGAGGACGGAAGCAAGGTGTGGACTTGACCAATCCAGGGACAAGTAACACGAGAGCCTTGCCACCAACTGAAAAGCACAACTGATGCTGTAGCGTGTTCCTACACTAACCAGCACACGGATCAAGAAGGTTCTTATAAGTAAGTAGAAGAGCCAAAAAGCCGCAGAAACCGGTATCATTACTCCTGATTTCATGCACCATTGTCCACGGGCATAGTGCCATAGGTTTCACGCCACTTGATTTGCTCTCTCTTACCTGAAGGCCAACAACAGGATCTAGAGAGTGAGACAGGGAATGCAATGTTAGTTTATGCATACAACGATTAAGGTACTGTAGAGAAATTGTCCGATAGCGGACATGTGTGGAAGCGCACGACAGATGCTATTCCTGGCCGGTGCAGCGATTTTTACCGCATAAGCCACTGGGTACTGTATGTGACAGGGATACCAGCCCTCCACCAAAATGGCTGTGATGTCCGCCTCAACTGACCCCGACAAGGCTTTTGATTGGATCAGTGAAACTTGGAAAAAGGGACAAACGTTGGAAGCTCTAAGACAAGGCTTTTGATTGGATCAGTGAAACTTGGAAAAAGGGACAAACGTTGGAAGCTCTAAGAGATGTTGGTAAGTTTACCACCCTGGATGCCAAACTGTTGTCAGCACTCACCAACATCCTAACAGGTGATTTCGCTCGGAAGGTAGACACCTACAAAGAGACGGAAGCCACAAACAAGAGGTATGTAAGGGGCCGCCAAGTTTTGTTGATGATGCATGAACACTTCAGCACCAACATTAAACATGTCGCTACATATGCCCTTCAAGACCTGTCTAGCGTGAAGCTCAAGGGTGACAATCTCCGAGGATTCATCAGTAACTGGGATCAAGTAATGGCTGGAATTCCCAAGGTGCCTGAAGTCAGTGTTCTGGAAACTCTGTTCTTCAACCAGGTCAAAATCAGCAAAGCCATCGCACACGACTTGCAGGAGTACCACCGTGCCGAGGATGGGTCCGACAAAAAGACCTACGACTTCCTCGTGACCGCAGTACGCCGGTACTTGGATAGGGAACGCCTCGAGTCCAATCGCGAACGAGTTGCCAGGACCTTCGGCCTCGGTGCCTCCTCATCAAGCGCTGCACCTGCAGTTGGCGAGAAGACGGGGTACATTCCAAAGGGGTACTGTGTCAAGTGGAACAAAGGCACGTGTACAAATGACTCCTGCACATACAAACATGAAAAGCCTCCACCAAAGAAAGATATAAGTCAAGACCGCCCTCAGGTAGGGTAGATCACCATGAAGGGGTAGGAACGACAAGAACAAGAAGAAACAGCCATGCAAATTCTGGAAGCAGTGGAGATGCAATAGAGGTAGTGAGTGCCGGTTCAGCCATGAGGGGAAACAGTCAAAGTCACCCCGTGCCGCAACACCTGCCAGGCCGTCGTCAAACGACTTGAAAGGATCGCGACGGAGGAATAGCAGGAGTCCAGGCAAAGGCAGGGATCGTTCACCGAAGCAGAAGGGATCAAGGAGTCCCAGGAATAGCCGTTCCCCAAAGGGGAATAAAGGCATGACTGCATTGCGCCCGCAGGATGGTCCCGCAACTCTGTTCAAGCTATTAAGCTATTAGAATAAGCTATTAAGCTATTAAGCTATTAGAATAAGCTAGTAAGCTATTAAGCTATTAGAATAAGCTGATGCTCCCAAAGCTTCCCCAGCTGCAGTTTGCCTCATTGCATCAATGCTCGCATCCGTTTCCAACGCATGCTTGATGCCGCCTGCCGATGTGATCTGTTGCCCAGCAGTGACATTCAAAACACTAACCATGATGTGTTTCAAGTCATTGCCGAGGGGGACCTTGCGCCTGTAAATCCAGCATCAACAAGATTCAGAAGAACTTACCCAATTGGAAATCCGTTTGACTTCGATGAGAGGGACAGAGAGGACGCATGTCTTTCGGCGAGCATGCTAGCTGGTGCAGCCAAGAATTCTTTAATGAACAAGGACGGTAAATGCAACAATGAATGTGACACCATGTTTGGTTGTGACCATCGCATTCCCATAGGGATTGTTGCTATGCCAGCCAAGGCTGAAGAATATGTCGAAGGATGTTTTGAAGCCTCTATCAGTTGGATAGTAGACACTGGCAGTGTTCAGGATTTATTCACTGATCATCAGGTTTCTGACCCTTACGGGTACTACTCAGACAATCCAATCCGTCTCATCACTGCCAATGGGGAAAGTTCTTCGATGAAACAAGGCAAGGTCAAGGTTCCCGAGTTGAATGCCACTGTCTCGCCGTACCTAGTGCAAAGTTCACCTCCTGTTTTATCAGTTGGTCTTAGGTGCGTGGAGGACGGATTCGACTTCATCTGGAGGGGTTCCAAGAACGAGAAGCCACATCTAGTTTCACCTAATGGACAGGTCATTGAACTTGAAGTCAGAGACTATGTTCCATATTCATATTTGTGTTCCAAGTCCAATCAAACAAGGGTATCAGCGGTTGCAGGATCCAACCATGCTCGAAGCCCCATGCCAAGAGTAAACGTTATGGCTAGTTCACCTAGGCCTGAAGAGTGCGACAATGAGGAAGATGGGATTCCCTCTCCTGATGATTATGATGAAGAATATGAAGACGATGAACCAGCAGTTGTGGGTGGTAGTCCATACAAGCCCGATGATGATGACCTTGTGCCCGAAATATCAGGTGATCCTGGAGCTGACGCATCATCCGATTATGAGGGTGCGCTACAAGCTGACCGGGAGGTCCAGCCTGATGACGAAGAAGTGCAAGACAGGGCTGATCATCATGACCCAGAAATGGATAAACGTAGGGAGAGGGGAAGGGCTGCATTGAAAGCAGAAGCCAAAAGTAAACGACATATGTTGACTCACATCCCGAAGAATCCTTTTTGCGACGTTTGCACTAAGGCCAAGGTGTACAAACCACCAGGTTACTCTAAAGGGGGGTTCATCCATGGTTGACGCAAAGAAATTTGGTGATCACATTACTGGTGACTACTTGATAGCCAAATCAGACCCTGAAGCTGGAATCGACAATGATCGGGTCGCAATGGTGTTCAGAGACGTAGCCACCAATTTTCGATATGTGTATCCAGCAGGACGTCGAGATACTTCCAACACCACTCTTGCAATGAAGCACTTCATTGATGACCTAGAAAAGGTTGGAACCTTCTACAGTGATAATGCCCCAGAAATAGTTGCTGCCATGAGAGCGATGAAAGTGAGGCACCAGATCAGTAGGGATTAAATATCAACATCCAATGCCATCTCCGAACGTGCTGTGCGGTCAATGTTGGAAGGAACTGGATCAAACCTGTTGCAAGCCGGACTTCATCATGGTTACTGGCCATACGCTGCCAGACACTGGTGTATTATGCATGATACTGCACCGGATGGTACTGGAAAGGACACACCATGGAAGTCAAGATTTGGAACTGACTTCGATCCCATTTGGATGTAAGGTGGACTATTGGATCGGACCTAGGAAGAGACCAAAGAAACAAATGAAGTTTGAACCGACTACTGAGCCAGGTATATTCCTAGGATACGTGATCCATCCCGGCTTCCATTGGAGAAAAGAATTTGCAGTAGCCTCATTGAAACAAATCAACGATGCAGATTTTGATCAATCTGTCACAGTATTGAGGGTGCTGAAAGTCTCAATCCCTGATCGCATAGAATTCCCCTGCCGGAAACAAGCCGATGCTATTCTTGAAGGTCGAATGAGGCCTGATCAGTTATGTGATGGAGAAGAGGATGACATCCCGCCATTGGAAGAGCAAGATGCTCAGCCTGTGCGGGAGCCAGGCCCAGTTAGACGGACTATCAAGGACATCGAAGCTGGACAGCCTGCTCAGCCATCAAGTGCATCCGCAGTCTATCATGGGGGGTGGTTAGAGTTCCTCAAACATGTTGATCATAAAGAAGCTTGGTACGAGTACTCAGCTTGTAAGATCAACATTCGAATCATCGACAGCCAATGCATCGGTCCATCCTCCGACTTTAGTGCAAGTGACAATCCATTTCGGACCACGTGCATTAAGGATGATGACTCTTGGCACGTCCATGAAAATTTGAAAATCGATCCCCCGGTCGAAGATCTTGAGAAGAGCATGGACGCACATGAAGAAATCGCTACTATATTCTCAAAAGAACCCATCGACTTGAGGAACAGAGTGGACGAGCCATCAGACGAAGAGGTGCCGGCAGGTGAAGTTGAGGTCATCAACCCTGTGACAGGGGAAGTAGAGAGAATCAAAAGCAATGACCCCTCATACTATGATGCCAGTGGTTTCAAAGCCAGGAAATACAAGAATTCGAGTAAACCAAAAGACATCCCTCCTTTGGTGTGGCAAGCCATGTCCCAAAAGGAAAGACGACATGCCATAGCGGAAGAACAAAGAAAGCTCGCTCTGGAAGAGAAAGAAAGGAAACGCGCCAGAAGGGTCAAGGCTGTACCCATGATCGGAACTCTCAAGGGCACTCCAAATGATGTAGAAGCAAGCATGAACTACGAGTTTACCTCAGCTATGCCTACCTGCCAAATGAATCCTGAGAAGCATCGAACCAAGTGTATTAGGCTTGGAATTCCACTCAGGGGAGAGAGCCGTGAACACTCTTGTTGCAAGGCCTGTAGGGAAAAGGAAATAAGAGCCAATCCCAAAGCCCAACAAGCATTAGATGTTGAGTGGGAGAAGTTGGTAAAGAAAAAGGCTTGGCAATATGAAACGGTTTCCGAATGGAAGGTAATTGCCGATAAAGGACGGTGAGGCCACAAAGGACGGAGCGGCTCCTGATCGGCATTGAAGCAGATCGCCAGAGCATGGCAATGATCAAGATCAGGATTGAGACTCAGATCTGAGGTTCAACTTGTTGCAGTGAACCAGCACCAAGGACTCCTTTCGGAGAGGTACATCCAAACGGTGCGGAGACAGGCACTGTGTTTGATGTCCGCTCTGGAGTGAAAGTGGAGTGTGGTTCAGTACTTTCCACTTGGGCAATTCGCCATGCAGGTGGCTCTTGAACAGATTCCAACCGGCGAGCAACCAAGGAGGTGCAACGCCTTTTGAACTGAAGTTTGAGAGGAGATATACTGGCAAGCTGGTGCCATTTGGCTCATCAATATTTGCAAGATCCAACGCTCAATATTTTTGGGCAAATCTGAGGACTCAGATGCCAATTTGGTTGGTACCGCATCTGGTGTCAA
This sequence comes from Cladocopium goreaui, assembly GCA_947184155.2. NCBI lineage: Eukaryota > Dinophyceae > Suessiales > Symbiodiniaceae > Cladocopium > Cladocopium goreaui. Next base: position 200,341 of record CAMXCT020000459.1, read on the forward strand.
AGTCGCCAGAACAATCAGGCGAAGAGTGCAGCCCTACCGAGCTGAAGACATCGTGCCAATCAAAGGCGTGCCTTCGAACTTTACCCAAGAAGCACTTGGTGTCAAGGTCAAGTACAGGCCGATGCCCGCTCTGCCAGAAGATGCGCCCTTCGTGGACGAAGAGGCCGAGGCTGTGAAGAAAGCATTCCTGGAGCAGAGGAGTGACAGTGAGGATGAAGGTGGTGACGCGATCCGGCAAGGAATCCTTCTGGATGACAAGATAGTTCCGAAGACATCAGAGAACGCACCGACACCACCTGCAAGTCCAAAAGCACAGCCAAGGGCAGCTATAGCTGAACCACGCCAAGCAAAGAAGGCGCTGGTGGAGGAGCGAGCCTTGAAGAGACCTGCAAACAGCCTGTTGAGGCGGGGCAAAGCATGGATGCTGAGGAGAGTAGAAAGAGGAGAAGTGAGACAGAAGTCGAGGTTCTATCTCAAGGAAGCCCGACCAGGAGCAGACTTGAGCCAGACGCAAGTCCATCAACAAGGACACTGTATCCACGTATCCACCAAGTTTTGCTGGGAATGTTGCTAGAGTTGAAGTGGTGGAAGGAATGACAGTGGCAACTGTCTACGAGTCTGGTGATGAATATCTCTTTGGAGCGGACAACGAAGAGGAAGAATACTCCATGGACTTTGGAGAAAACAAGGAGGAACTACTCAGTTTCTGCTGGGATGATGCGGACTGCGTGAACTGTCCCATCGTCAGTGGGAGTCATCTGTCAGAGCTGGACGAAGCAGCATTTGAGAAAGAAGTGACAAGGCTGCAGGAGATGAATGTCTTGAGGAAGGCAAAGAGATCAGACCTGGACAGTGACTACAAAGAACTGTCAACAACTGCAGTACAGTACTGGAGACATCGTGATGGTGTCTGGCAGAGAATACGCTTGGGCCAGGGAATACAGGTGGGAGGACCCCACGAGACAGGATTTGTTTCCAGCATCGACTGCATCAGGCCAAATACGCCTACTGGCAGCATTGGCCATGGGCGAGCAAAGGTTCCAGTTGTGGACCATCGATGTGAAGGACGCTTTCTTGCTGGCACCGCAGAAGAGCAAAGTGTATGTCAACCCGCCTCGAGGATACGAACATCTGTTGGCGGAATATAGTTTGGGTGTTGGAAAAGCTGTTGCCCGGCCAAAGGGCAGGTACAAGAGAGTGGGGACTTTTCCTCAAGGAAACCTTGGAAGAAGAGCAGTACGAATCTCTAGCGTTGAGCCCGACCCTGTTTGCAAAGAGATCAGCTTCAGGACAAGTCGAAGGAGTCATCTTGGTACACGTGGATGACCAACAAGGAGGCAGCCATAGTCCTACGCTGTTTGGTCGAATTGTCGCAGCGCGCTTTGAACAGCTCGCAGCCGCTTGGACTGCTAATGGGAGATGCCATGCTTTTGTGGCTGGTCTGTGTTTTCTCTGGGGCTTTGGTTCATCGATGATTCCATCCTTCTTTTTCGCAGCTTGTCCCAGGCTGTTCGCTTGCTGCCTGAAGTGATTTCTTTACTTGCCACCATGGGCTTGAGCATTAATATTTCCAAGTCTTGTGTGCTGGGGTTACCCCCAACTATAGCGGCGTTGCCAGGCTGCTTGGCGCCTTTTCCTCTCGTTGCGCAGTCCAAGTACCTTGGCTTACCTCTGCTGCTTGTTGAAGATGATGAGCCCATGGTTGACCAACTGTGTGCCCGTGCTACTTCTGCATTCTTCTCCAACCGCATGCTCCTTACCTGCCGTTGCACCACCCGGCGCCACAAGCTCCGTCTCTTTCAATCTCTTGTGACTGCGTCCTTGAGGTGGTCCTTGTGCCTTCTGTCTGTCAAGCAAAGCGCTCTCCGTCGCCTTCGGGTGCATTGCGTTACCCTGTTGACTTGGTTGTTAGGTGGTCGTGCCCATCACTCTTGGTTCGCCGGTGTAAAGGCATGGTGTGAAACTTTGGGGGCGCTCCTACACTGAGCTTTGGGATTCCTTGCTTGTCCGGATGGTTTGGCAGCGGGTCGGTCATGTCCTTCGTCAGCCTGAGTCTTCCTTAACGTGATCTGTCCTTCTTGGTTTGCAGCCAGCTCTGCCCCAGCGGCGGCTCCGTACTGGACCCAACAATAGCGGACATCGGCCGGTCATCAGATACCTACAGCCTGAGCATAGAAACATTCCATTGGAGACAGCCACAGACAGGCAACACTGAAGGAACCTTGAAGAACCCTGGCTCCGCCACAATGGGGTTTGCGGGCCAGTCGCTCGAGCGAATGTCTTCGCCATTGCTTGTGATAAACACATGTGGACCAGACGCTGTCTTCAGGAAGCTTATCATGGGCAACACGTGTTTATTTGCCATGTGACCGTAGCTGGGGTACAATGTTGCTTGGAACTTGATCGTGTGCTCAGCTGGAGAAAACATTCATTTACCGGGGGCTGTTTGCGCAGCGTCCTCGAGGGCATTTTGGCCACTGCGTGGATACATCACGGCACCTTTCATCTTCGAATCTTGCTTTTCCAAACGCCCAGTGAAGAACACAGTGACACCGCCCACCATCTAGTGAACGCCACGCCTTTGAATTTTGAACCTTTTAATCAACACTGTATTGTTGCTGAAATTTCAAATTTGCCCGCTGCCTGGTGCAGTGATATGACGCGGCTTGCCAGAGCTTGCTGGCTGACACACTGTTTTCTGGGGGGCTGGGCCGTTGGCTCGCCTTCAGTCTGTGACTGAACTCTTGGAGAGGGCGATGGAGAGAGAGAAACCAAGGCATTCTTAGGATTGGATGAAGCGGGGAAAGTTTTCGAGGCGAACATGTTACTTTTGGAACCGGCGGATGTTTTTTCTCGTTTTTTTTCCGGTTGAACGAATTCTTGTCAAACTCATTTTTTTGTCTGGTTTCGGTTTGAACAAATGTATTTCCACATTGCCCGAACAGCATGGTCATTAGGACATGGATTTGTTATTCACGGGAGCGTGGTTTGATTTGGTGTTTGTCAAGGCACATTCTAATCACAGTTGTCTGCGGGACATGTCATACAAATGAAATTGTGTTTCAATGTATTGAAAGGTTGATGGTGTTATGAGACTGCGTACATTTGTGAAATTCGAAAACTGCGGCCAATACAGGTGGACAACTGGATTTGGTTGGTTTGTGTGCATGTCCGACAGCAAAAGGTTCAAACGTGTGATGTTGGGAACATGTTGCGGAGACATGGCGATCCTTCCCGGATCAAAGACACGTTCTGGCTATATGTTGAGCCTCGTCAAGAGACGGTTTTCTTCACGATGGATTTGTCATGCGTCAAACCTAAGGATGGAAACATCAATGGCAGTGGAACGCGTTGAGCGCATTGAGCGTCAGGCCAGGAAGAAAACACATGTGGCATGCCATGGCATGGTGCAAACTTCAGAACCATCTCGAGGCAGAGGACCAATCGACTCGGAGTTTTCATTGGCTTGGACGGGAGCTTTATCTGCAACCGTTGAAAGACAAACGTGGAGTCCGTGTGTTTAGATTGCATGTTGTCATCGGTGTGGCAAGACCATTCCATCTGATTCATTTTCGGTACTTGAGTAAGTAGCGATCGAACATGAGGTTTGCATTGTTGGTTTGAACCTGGGCACATCGTAGGGCATTTTCGCAGTTTCAATAAGGAATGCTATGGGTCGCCCTTACATGTTGCAGCTCTGAACGGAGACTTCGATGAGGTTCAGAAAATCTTGCAGGTCCAGCGTTTTTTCCGCAGCAGTGTGTAATAGTTAGCAATGATGACTTACATTCTGCAGACATGGCAGTGATGAAAGTGATGAAAGTGATGAAAGTGATGAAAGTGATGAAAGTGTGATGGGAGGAGACGCCGCATCAGATTAATAGTCGGTTCACGTACTTTTCAAGCCCTGCTCTCAGTTGAACTAGCTGACCATTTTGTCCCCACTTCCTGAAAACACTCAGGTTGGGGCGAAAAAAAACAAGAAGGAAGCGGTGAAGCAATTCACTTGGCGGCATCACGACGAGAGGAAAAGGCAAGCTGTATGACTGACTGGAATGTGTATGTTTTTTCGGGGTATTAGTTAAGTATACCCCATACTCCCCTGTAAAGGTGTGCCTAATGTCCAGTGTATAATACTTGTGACTTACGGCCCAAGAGCAAAACAGCGTGCATATTTGCGGCTGTTGCTGGCTGCTCTAACCTGTGAAATAGGTTATCAGCCGTATTGCCACGGTACCTTCCTTTGTCACTATAATGTCTGCCCCCTCAGGGAAACCATCACCTGAGGGCAACCGCGCGTCCGGACCGTCCGTTGCCATGGCGATTGAAGATGCAGACACCGACAAAGCTTCAAGTGACATCCCAATTGATACTGACCTTCAGTCTCCCTCTGAACGCTCCCGAAGTGACAAGCGTGAAGTCAACGCCCTGATGCCACGTGGCGCTACTCAGCCCCATGAATGATACAACACGGTTCTCTCACCGTGGGCACGCCTTTCGCACATCCCGAGAGGGCATGCCAGCGAGCTCAAATCATATGCACATGAACCAAACTAAGGTCCATCACCGCGAATCGACTGAAGTCCACAACACATTGAACCTCAACCAGGTACAGAACAATCAGATGCATGTGAATACTCGCGATCCTGCTATCACATTGTTGGTAGAGCAGGTTGCTGAAGCACGTCACTGTGAAGCACTTGCAAACACGGAACAAGTGGTTCAGACGATGGTATCTGAGATGAGCCGCTGGTTCAATGCCGAGGAAGAAGCTGCCAGCGCCCGGATGCAGCAAATGACGAAGCTGGCAGAGAGTCGTGAAGGCCAATACAGAGAAGAACTTGTACAGCAAGGGGAGGTGTACAAAAGGGTTTTAGACGGTAATGCCAGACAATCCAATGCCACCAAGGACCAGCAAATCCAAGCACTGAAGGACCATTACAAGAGACAGGATGAAAGCCGTAGGATGCAACTGTCGCAATTGGATTCCATCATCCAACAGCAGAGTGAGCAGATAAAGGCTCAGCAACTGCAAACTGAATCCATGAACATGCGCATGGGAAAGCTCCTGAACACCTTAGGTCCATTGCCTATCCCAGTAGTCCATACTGCCACTGCCACGTTGCCGCCTGATACTGCGGTGAAGTTGTCCGCGCCGTTGAGTTCCTTTGCATCAGCCAGTGCATTCGGGGGGTTATGGGAGCAACATTGTGAGGCAAAACTGCTGCTGGTTGGCTTCGTTATGCCAGACCCGGAAGGGTGGCCATCTGTCTTTTTCCATCCGGAGTTAAAGCTGCTGTTGGTGGTTTATGTTGATGACTTCAAAATGTCCGGACCAAAAGAAAACATGTCGAAGGGATGGAATTTGATTGCAGATATGGACACCCGGGCAAGTCAATAGATATCTTGGTTGCGACCATCGGGTCATGCAGAATGTCAGACTCACGGTCAAGGATCATCCTTGTGCCCATGTCTTCGACAAGTCTTTGGTAGACCTGGCCGCGCCTGCCGCTACCGCATGCCACAGAACTCAAAGAACTTCTGGGAGCTCGACAACGTCAACAACGTCTACATGAGACACCATGGTCAGCCTAGGAAGAAGATGTCTGTGCCCGACGAAGATATGGTGAGATCACGTCAGTTGTCTCCATTCAGGTTCACGAATGCAATCCCATGTAAGGATGAATCAAGCTAGATTGAACACTGGGATACCATTGGAATTGGATCCATGGTAAGGAATGGGCTTAGCATGAAAGAACCGTGGGTAGGCACTACTACATATCTTTTCCCAACATCGTGCAAAGACCCAAAGGCTGCCATGGCCACTATCAAGAGGGACAAGTCTGGAGCCAAAAAGAAGGCTAGAGCAGAAGGGTTTTCATACATGGACCAACTATTTGAGAACCAACCCTGCATGCAAAAGCCAGTCACGACGTTCACCTACGACATGGAGCCTTTTCTCAAGTCATGTGTGGATAGGTACGTCAACTTAGCTGGCAGGGATGCCAAGCCCCTCAAACATGTTTCCACTCCGTTTCATGAGGAGAGAGTTGCCCGGCCTGTGGCCCATGAAAAGGAAACTAAGGGGGACTGGCTCCAATTGCCACAAGAGAGTTGACGAAAGTGTTGTTCGCAGCCAGGATGGCCAGATTTGATTTGCTGCGAGCCGTGCATGGCCTAGCCGCTAGAGTATATAACGAAATGGAGCTCAGACTGCGACAAAGCATTGCATAGGCTCATATGCTACATCAATTCCACCGGGGATAAAGTCAGTGACTGCAAGCTATGGCTATTCGCTGATGCTGACCATGCAGGGGAATATGACAATCGATCCACCAGTGGTTGCTTGTTAAACGTTAGTATTATAGTTGGACCAAGCACCTATTTCCCGCTCACAGCCTTCAGTAAGAAACAAACAGCCGTTGCAATGTCAAGTACTGAAAGTGAAGTCGTTAGTGCAAATGTCTCCCTACGAGCTGTCGGTCTTCCTTCCTCCGGTCTTTGGGCATACCTCCAAAACGAAGGGGGAGGGAGAGAAAGGACAGCATTCCAGGAGGATTGCCAAGACATGACATTGAGACACCCAAAGAACAAAATGGTGAATGCTGGCAGTTTTTGAGAAGTAGTAGATTGTTGGTAAGAGTCCACACCAAACCGAGGAATCATTTGTTCACCCCCATTGATATGTCCAAGTCACCCGTCAACATCAAACGCATCGGGTATTCCAGAACATCCGTAATGCTGAAGGACGGGATTGTCCACTTCAAACAGGACAACTGGAAGGTCAAGAACGACTACTACCCGATCAATGGGGAGTGGACGGGCAAAACCTTCTTGAGAGTCTATGGCCCGTACGAGTCCGACTACAACATCGAAGCCGTTGAAATCCGTGAAGCCATGACGGACTACGAGTTCGTCAGACGGGAGAAGGAAGGAGAGTGCATAATCTCTATGTTCTCCCCACGGTCAATCAAGGGTGTGTTTGTCGAGGACAATCAGGCTACCATAAGAATTCTGGAGAATGGGAAATCCCCTACATTCACACAGACAAGACACAACGGGTAAACTTGTCATGGTTGGAGGAACAATTAGAAAGAAGATGGTATAAGCTGGTGCATGGACCCAGCATGTTACAGGCAGCCGACATCCTACTAAGCCATTTGTTAGTGCTGAGAAGTGGAAACTAGCCGTCCATCTAGTTGCAATCACTCCGACCAAGACCAAAACGCCCCAGAAAGCTTTGGCAAACGCGACGGAGGTACCAATGCCTCCAGGCTCGGCGCTGCCGAGCACGGGGGGACCCGCTGCCAAGTCCGATGGCAAGAGATTGATCGTTGAAGTTTGTTACCATCCCGAATCCAAACCGAGTCAGACAAACCGCAAATGGTCAGAAGGGTGTGAGGTATTGCAGTTCACAAAAGAATTTGATCTGAATGAGATCGAAAACCAAATCGAAATTGCAGAGTATGTGAACTCATTTGAAGGTGATGTCAAACCTTTGATTTGGATCAGTCTTCCTTGCACGGGGGGAACTCCATGGACATATATCAACATGAAAATCCCCAGTGCTCGGGAGAAGATTTTAAAACATGTCAGAGAGTTTGACCGACCTTGGATTTCGTTGAAGTCATTTCTCAGAATGTTGAACTGTGATGTCCACATCGCACTGGAATGGCCAAGAAAATGTCGGTATTGGAAATCAACAAAGGCCTCCAAACTTTTGATTCAGTATGAGATGGTTACATACAACTTCGATGGTTGTGCACTTTGAATGAAGGATCAAAAGGGAATCCCACTCAAGAAACCTTGGACTGTGGCTACCAATCATTCTGGAATCGGTAAGCATTATCCAAATTTCAGTGCGAATGTGATCAGCAGCATGCACAGGGCAGAGGTTTGGCATTGAAGAAGACTGAAGAATAGACTTTCCGAATGGCAGATGCCATCCACAAAGCCCTTACCCAACAGCAACCTTCGCTCAAGCTCGCGTGCTGTGCTATCGCCCCGACTTTCCGCTGCGTCTTCGCCGTCATGTTGGCTCGTGCTGTTCGTATGGCCAAGGATTGCGCGGTTGCCGGGAAGCCTGCCATCTACGAGAGGGTATGCCAGTGGGAGAACGTCATTTCTACGCTGCGGGGAGCCATCGCCGTGGCCACGTGGGATGACCCTCAAGTGCTCCTCCGTGAGATGGAAGGTTGTCGTTTGCCGCTTGCCAACATCGTTGAACCAACTTTGGGCGGCGGCAACTCTGAAGGATCGTATGACACCCTTGCCGAAGTCTTCCAAAATACCCTTGACGGTTGATCAATTTCTAAGTAGTTAGACATCTCTTTATTTTTAATTTGCGAGTTCTGAAATTCAACCTTTTATTTACGTCGCCTTGGCTCAAGAAATTTCAAACCAAACTTCTGTTCCATTCATTATCCCGTCAAAATTCTCTTTTTGTGCCATGCGAGACAATGGTGATGATGCATTTGGCGAGCCTCTTTCTCGACTTGATCGACCTGTACATGTGTCGACCTCTATGTCTCCCTTTCCATCCTCAACTACAACATCAATGTCTCCTTCGACTGTTACTCCTTCGTCTATTGTTGGCTCTTCCTCGTCTTCTACGACTCCATTGGATCTCTTTATTCAATCAGTCCAACGTGCTCTTGATTCTGGACTTTCAAAAGAGACCCTGATTGCCAATATTCATTTGATCTCAGATGGAACGTTCAACTTCCATTCGACCTGCCAGTAGTGATGATCTTTTCTCACAATAAATCGCTGTATGATCAATTGATCCGTCGATTGACCCAAGATTTATCAGAGATATTCTGACTGAGATCTGAGACCTCCTCTTTCCCTTGATCGATTGATCTTGTCAATTGACTCTCTTTTGGGAAATTGAGGAATATTGCTTTCATGAAAAAGAATTCTTTTCTTCGACTTTCTCTCAAATTTTCCGTTGGCACAAAACCTTCAACTCTGTACATTATGTACATGCATTTCAATCATTACTGACATTCGTGATCTGCTGCCATTTCTATCCGTTTCGTTCGTTTCAACCGCAGCCATTTTCTGTCTCCATCACCCGTTGGCTCCCATCTCAATTTATTATTCCAGTACCTGTATTCCAGTTTCAAGTTCTTTTGCATCAAATCAATTGAGCAATTCCATTTCCCCCCCTCTTTTCAACTTGCCGATTGGCTTCCTGTTCAGGTGCATGATTGCTCTTATTGGTTTCCATCAGGATTGCAATGTTGACAGCATTCATTACGTCAGTCGTTTGATCAATTGATCAGTTATTTTGCTGTCCTCTTGTCAGTGATTCACTTTTCAAGAGTTCCACTTGCAATTGCAATTTGTCGATTGAGTTGCACTTCCTTGGATCGAGTGATCCTGTTGTACATTTGATCACTTGATCAAATCAATTTTAACATTTCAGCCTTTGCGGCTCAATTCCCCCCTCCATCACTTCGCGTTTCCATATCTATTTTGGCCATTTAGTGCCCCTTTGCATTTCCGATTGGACTTCAATTTCTCCGTCTCATTCAAATTTTCATTTTGCTTTGGTTGCAATTCACTGTCAATTCTTTTGGACGACGTTCAATTCAACATTTTTGCGCTGCAATTCTTTGATCCAATTGGACCTCATTGCATTTCTTCTGAGTGGGCTACCGTCAGATTCGGGTGGCTACGATGAGTGGGTCCGTCGTGGAAGCCCCCTCACCGAAAACCCCAGAACACCCTCCTGGACTGGGACGCCTTGGGAAGACATCTTTCAGTCATGCAAAAGCCGCTGCTTGGACTTGGTTCAATACAATTGTCACTGCAGTACAGGTGACAGTGCTACCCAGCCACTTGCAAGATTTGTGGTCGAACATCTCTCCAAACATTCAACTCCCATCATGATTGGAGCTCTGGATCTGCAAGGCAAAGCTGCCAACGTATATATCGACTTTTACAGACATTGGACTTCCAAGTTCGCTACTTTGTCACGCAAACAACTGATGTAATCTCCTGGGTTCGACAACGACTGGTGGACATCTCCGAGGCTCTGACAACTATAGCATCACGATTGACCAAACTGGAGCTGCTGGTGTACAACATCGGCACTGACCTAGCCTCAGCAGAGGAGAAACTTCTACGGGTTCCACAACGGAATGTTCAGCCAAAGCGACAACCAGGCAGGAAGCAACCACGCCCATCTTCAGCTGTCACACCCAAGAAAAAGGCCAAGAAGAGTGACTATCTTCCGACAACGACTTCATAAATCGTTCGTCATCAGGCAGGTCACTGACCATGAACAAAGACTCCTGGCCATCGGAAAAGGGCTCCTCAAGGAGCTGAAGAACCTTCAGAAAAAGGTGACTGGGCTTGAAGATGAGATCGACAAGCTTGGCTTTCGCACGAGTCGCCTCATGAGGGTGGGACGTCGTACGGAGAAGTCCCTTCGGAGCAACGGCCTCCTACGTGACGGAGAGTTCCTCAGCCGATCCAGCAGCTCTGAACTGGAATAGATGAAAAAGAACACCGCGCCGCCTGCATTTCCATTTTTGTTTTCTGCATCATTTGATTTGTGTTTCGTTTCCTTTCATTGATTGTCAAGTGCTCTGCATGTTTATTGTTATTTCGTTTTGAATTCCTTGCCCTGACAGGACTTTTCATCGACGTCTTTGTCTTCAATTTCGAGGTTCATCCAACTTGCAATTTGCTGCTGTGCAAGTTGTTTTGCATGCACTTTTCCTGGTGATCATCGGGTGGGCAGGCAACGACGTCTATGGAGAGGGGGGGGTACCGGGGAGTCAGGTGGATTCACCGCTCGGAGTATAATTGCTCCGCTGCCGACCGGGAGGTCACGGCCAACTGGTGCGATCGGCAGAAGGCCAGGGTTGAGCAGTCTTGCAACGACCTTGGCAACTTCAAACGAGCGAGAGCCGGGTGTTGGACGTGGTGATCGTGGGAAATGCCGACGGCGACATCTTTGCGTCGCCCAAAGCTTACAATGACACTATGAAGTTCCACATCCGTGCGCTCCGGGAGAACCACTCGATTCAAACGCTGGACACAACCGTGATGTTGAGTCGCACCTTCCGCTACGACAAGCTCCACATGGAAGATGACACGATCAATTCCTCACAGCTGTGGTGGACTGCCATTTTGCATACCTCAAACTGGTAGGTGCCGACGACCATCTCAGAAGGTATCCAAGAATCGAAGACCTTGAGGAGCTCAAGGGCTACCCAAACCTTCAGGCTCTGAAGATCGCCTTCAGACAAGAGATTGGGGCCAATGTTTCCTCGCCGAAGGACATAGGCCGAAGAAGCTGCAACTGCTACCGCCAACCGGGAGGTTGAGCCTTTGACCAAAGAGATCGCCGAAGAGGACCAGGCGTTGGAACCCATCAATCAGGACAACGCCGACTCTGATGACGAGCTCGTCAAAATCAAAGCCATCACTCTCGATGACAGAATTGAAGCGCGCAACAGCAGCAACTCCGAAGATCCTGACCAAGAATGGCAAAACCCCAATTACCCCTCAGCAGCAGAAGAAGAAGGGGCCGACTTCGAGGGTTGGGACCTTGTGCCTGAGGATGGGAGTCGTGGCCAGTGATCGTGTTGTGGAGGAGGAGAAGGAGCTCGACATCGACGAACTTGAGACCGTGGCATCTGAAGAGATCATTGAAGAGGAAGAGTTCCATGATGTCGAGGAGGGTGCATGAGGTGGAAGCCATTGAGGAGGACGGCGATGATATTGCCGTTGTCAGTGGAATCTCCTTCGAAGTTGTCGGAGGCTGCACAGGGGGACCCGGAGCCCATGGATGTCTATGAAGAGGACCTCAACAAGGCCAAGAGCTCTGGCATATTTTCCGGCAAGGCTGGCAAGTCAAGTTCTGCGTCTGCGTCGGCGGGGGCCACGCCTCCTATGCTGAAGTCCAAGTCCAAGGCCAAGCCCGAGAAGAAGGCGATGCCCAAATTGAAAGTTGTGGACGAGGGCCATGGACCGAGCAGACAGGAATTTGACACGTCCATCCTCAGCCCAGGATCTCGTGTGGATCGAGCCGGACAACATGGTCGGGGTGCCCATCAGGAAGGTCGACTACGGCAGATTGAGTGCCATCTCTCACTCCATGTCGGAGTACCTCCGTGGGCATCGACTTTTCCATCGTCGACCGTCGCCAGAGATTCGCAGGTCGGACCTCTCGATGGACCTTGTCCGGCACCTGCAGGGACTTCCCACACCGAGGTCTTCATGGTTGTCAGAAAATCCCCCATGAGGAGGTTCAATCCAGGTCAGTGGAATGTCATACGGCACACTTCGCTGGACTCCGGTGCGCATCAGAGCCATCCAGGGGCACAGAAACTTTCTCGTGCAGCAGGGGTGGAATGGCCTCGATGATCCGCAAGATGTACACATGACCTTCGACGCGGACTTCGACGTCAACAAGGTTTTGACGACCCAACTGTGCACCCAAATGCTGGAAGGCTCGCCCGTGTGGAATGACTTTCCCGGGGAGTCATTTACCATACGTGCGATCAAGCAGCATTCCTGCCGATCATCAGCAATGGATTGATCCCCGGCGGGTTCCCTCACAAGACGGGGCGGGCGCACAACTTCTTCAACAGTACGCCGCCCTGGAAAGCAGAGATGAAGAAGCTGCAGGGAACGCGAGCTGGGAGGCCTATCGCCTTGGCTTTTGACACAGAGCTGCTTATGCAATTCGGCACCAAGCTCTTTGCCACCGATGAAGCAATTTTGTCCCCGGACTGGGTGACAAATGTTGCCCTGATCAAGGCCTACGATATGCGGACTGGGGAGTTCTTCTTTATCAACATGCCGCCCACCGCAAGGCGTATCAGGAAGTAAGTCCTCAAGGAGGCAAAGGAGAACTATGACCCCACCTATGACCTCCTCAGGAAGATGACCATGTACCTCCAAGACGCGGAGCTCAACTTCCGAGGGCGTCAAGCTGCGAATCGAAAGCTGCTTGGCTTCTCCAGGAAGGAGGAACTCGAAGTTGAAAAGGGAACAGCCACCCGGGAGGGTGAGCCTGCGACTGGTGATCAAGTGGTCTCCGGCCACTCCGTCCAGAAGGTGACTGCCATGACGAGCACCGATGCTTGTGGCTTTCAGCGTCGAGGTCGACATGGAAAAGGAGGAAACTGTGGAAAGGGGTACGGGCGCTATGGATTCCAGCTCCAAATGAAGGACATCTCGGTGAGCCAAATCCAGGAGTTCCCCAAGACGCGGTGTCTTCATGCCCCCAGTGCTTTAGGCAGATCGAGCCGGTGACCGATGCCAACATCGCCACTCAGGTAGCCCGCCGGGAGGCGACGGCCCGAACGAAAGGTGTGCCCTTCTCGATGGACAAGGTGATCTTCAACCACCCAGGCGACACAAGTTGAGCCGACCATCGCAGAAGGCAACATCGTCAAGTTCGGGGCCTGTCCGCACAAGGAGCACCTACGGGAATTTGCGAGACATGGCGAAAAACGATGTCCGGTCCTTCAGAAAGAGAGGCTTCGGGGACCTCGTGGACCGATTGCAGCGCGATCCCTTTGGTTGGCCGGCTGCATCAGCCCCACCATCGAGAGGACCAAAGCCCAAGTCTTGGGGGAAAAGTTCGAAATGGCCACCAAATTGGTCTATTGTTCCCTCCGCTATACGCGAGAAAAAGACGAGCTTCTTGACCTCCATCAAGAAGTCTTTGTCAGCCATCGCGGAGTGTTCCTTGACATCGGTCAGTTTGCAGTCTATGTTGCCAAGTTTATCAAACCGAAGCAACGACCACTGCCGATTGTCTATGGATGGGGCAACAATGACTTCCTGCCTGATGCCGACACCTCCAAGGACACTGCAAAAGATCTCATCGAATTCAGCAAATTGCAATGAGTGAAACCATTGGCGATGACCGGGAGGTTCGCCTACCGCACGCCAGGTCGTCGGTGACTCTTCCCGAACATCAACGCCCACACCATGAGCAATTTGAGCCGAATCTTGGCAAACCCGCTCGGAGTGGACCATATGGCAAAGATCAGGGAGGAAAAGGGCAGTACAAGGGCAAGGGCAAAGGCCAGAGCAAAGGGAAGGGCAAGCAAGGCAAAAGTCCACCGGGAGGTGTGACCTATGGCGACTATGTGGGGCAGACTGGATGGAGCTAGGGCTACCAGTTCACCTGGTATTGGAACCAGCAACGTGAATGGTTTTGGCGCTGGAACTGAGAGGCTAGTCTCTTCACTATGACGTTAAGGTCATATCTTTCACTTGCTTGCCGGGAGGCATGTCATATGGTCAGGCATTGCACCCAATTTGAACATTCCAAAGCTTTGCTGCGTTGCATCAACAAACATCTATTTAAAACACTTCGCATTGCATTGATTTCTGCACAGTTTGTGAATTAATTTTTACCTCATAACTCAAAAACTTCTCAAGCCATATCATTGGATGTTCAGAGCACAAGCTCAACTGGTTAGCACTCTTTCCATGGCTGTACAGCTTTTCCTGCCATGGCGTTTCTAGGAAGTGGATCAATGGAGTGGTAATGCTCTTTCGCTTCTACAGCAAAATGCCTGGCGGGGGCCATGGCCATGCTGTGTGCAACTTCGTCCGTGAACCGGCAAAAAGAGCATTCTAGTCTGTGCATTTTGCATTTGCCTAAATTGCCTTGACATCCGATATCCTCACCCAATGCACCCGTTGTAGTTGTTGCATTGTTTTGCACATCTTGCTTCGCTTAGGTCACATCGCAGCGGCGGACAGCAGGCACCGAATTTACCGAAGCTGCCAAGCAGCTGCGGTAAACGGGGGGGTGTTTTTACGGGGTATTAGTTAAGTATATCCCATACTCCCCTGTAAAGATGCGCCTAATGTCCAGTGGACAATACTTGTGACTTACGGCTCAAGAGCAAAACGGTGTGCGTATTTGTGGCTGTTGCTGGCTGCTCTAACCTGTGAAATAGTGTATATATGAGTCATATGCGCATCTTTGGGTTGTGCATGGCTCTCACACTCGCTAGACTCAAATGCAGGTCCTGCGCTTGCTTGTGTCTCTTGGTGCAAAAATCTCAAGCAAGGCCGGATGGTGCCGGATGTTCAAAACTTCCAAGATGAGTTCCATGGATCCTTTGCTGCAGGTGACGCGTGGCGGTGAAAACAACTACGACGTCTTGCATGCAGCAGTGTACGCAGAGGGCAAAGGTGGATCTAGCTCCATGGCAACATGGCCTGCACCCTGCATGCTCCTAAACAAAAAGGACGAACCTACAGCACACTCCTGTAAAATCTGAACAGTTCCAAACCAGAATGGAATGGGCATTCAAATTCAAAAAGACAATGGTAGGAATGGTAGCTGGTGATGTTCCGCTGACGCACCGGAGCGTGCAATAACATTAAAGAACAATATGAGCACGGAAAGATGAAGGCTGGATATAGATTAGTTTTACTGTTTTATAAGAGCTTGCCTCAAGTTTCTTAAACTTTGACCTGGTTCTGTTTGACACAGGGTTCTTTCTTGAGCTTTCTTGTGTTGGAAGATGATGTCCGCAAAGGTATCCTACTTGCTGGAAATGAAAGCGGACCCACGGGAACTCAACGCGCGCCTCGTCACAAATTGAAGGAATTCTATGCAGCAAAGAGCAGCCAAGAGCGGCTAAGAGTGGCTAGATCACTGACAATATATCAAAGGAAGTTAGTTAGAACACTTCCGAGTTACGGACCATGGTCGTGGTTAGCATTCACGCCATCATGTCAACGACATCATAGTTGGGAAGTGAGAGAGTCTGGGACCGTGTGAATTCACGGGTGAAAACACTCTCGGGCACGGAATCGTGTGTTTTTACGGGTATGGTGGCCCCTGGTGTTGCCGAAGTATAGAGTCTGTGTTCCACGGGTGCGGCGGTTCCGCGCTAGTCTCCTTCAGTTTTTTGCGTTTTGTTGTGAAACCGACCTCTCGCCACAGTCTCGTGTGCACTGTTCCGACCTCATCTTCCACAAGTGCTGCAGATGTGACAGTTAGAGCATTTTGAAGTTCAAACCGAGCTCTCGCTACAGTCTCGTGCGCATTTTTCCGACAACTTTCCCAGATCGAGGCCCGGACCCGTGGAAACAGAGACCCTAATTGGGCAATCCCAGGAGTCACCATGACTGTAAAAACAGGGTTCTGCGCCCGAGAGTGTTTTCACCCGTGAATTCACACCCTTCCGAACTGTTGCGCATGTTTCATATCTCAACTACTTGATGGGTGGTTGACATGATGATGTTTTTGACATGATGGCGTGAATGCTAGCCATGACCATCGTCCGTAACTCGGACGTTTTCTAACTAAATATCCTTTGATTATATATATATATTATTTAAATACAACTATGATTATATATATATATACATATATGTATGCATTAGATATGTATGTATGTATATATTTATGTATGTATATATATATATGTATATGTATCTATATATATGATATATATACATATATACGTATATCAGGATTGATTGTGTTCGATCAAAAACTTTATCCAAGCGCGATCAAACCATGTCAAGGCACGGTAATTGGAGACATTTGAAGATCTGAGGAATGGATTCAGCACTCTGCACCTGGCCCATCAGACGGGTAGTGTTGATCTCATCAAGCTTCTATACAAAGCAATTCCCAATTGGCCTGAATTTGAGGAGAAACCATGAGCAGCCTCACTAGTATGTTATTGAACTGCTATTGCTGGTGTTTTTGTTGATGTGAATTGCAGCGTCATGCCCTGGTCCAGGACTCTTGCGCCAATGATGATCGAGCAGGGCTACCACTTGAGCCTTGCTCCGCTAAAACATTGCTATACTCTGCAACAAGCAGTGGTTCAAAAACATGATCTATTGCTGTGTTTCAACCAATCCTCAACATATAGGCATTTTATGGCATTTTCATCGGGTTCCGAGTGACAGCATCAGGAAATCGGCATTCACTTTGACAAGCTGCTTGATTGCATTGATTGTCAGCCTTTCTGATCCGCGTGGACTGGGAGGGCTGGTGATACAAGGTTGCTAATCAAGCCGTAAAAACTTCTTCAAAAACATTGCTTAGGCCCTGCTAGATCTCGTTGTTTCGGAGCCCAACGCAATTCAATATGGGGGATTACTCATCAAAAGGCCAAATGTGACGCCGGTTTTCAGTTTTCAAGCTCCTGTCCCCGCCAGGATGTCGGAGATTGAACTTGCCGAAACTGCACCATTGACTCGCCGCTCTCTGAAACTTCTTATTTATCAGCTGCCGCAACTTAGCACAACTTAGCAAGTCGAACGTTCCTCCGCAACGTGCAGCGATGCTATCCAGGAATCTGGAGTGTCTCAGAATGTCCTGGACAGTGGCTTCAGCGCAGCTGCGAAATCCATAGAAATCCTCCACGCTGAGGCGTTGCATTCCCAAGTTCCTACAAAGGATGGGCGCTGACGCATTGAACGACATCGACCTATCTGAGGATGGAGGCGATGGCGAGGATGGAAGAGAGGATGGAAGAATGGATGGAAAGTCAATTGCCCGATTCATCGAACCGGAGGTGACTCGGTTTTTCCCCAATGCGTAGGGAGGGTTTCCGTTTCACTCTGGTGGTTTCGGGGTTGAGGATGTGTTCGCTCGACGTTGCGTTTGCGCCTGCAACCTGCGTGTTCGCAAGTGTCCGCGTGAGGTCGCTATCGCCGTGCCTATAGGGAGTCCTGCAAAAGTTGTCACTTTTGGAGGTTTCAAAGGTTGCGCAACGTCGTTTTGTGCGGCAGGCGTGGCAATTCGTGACATTCCAACATGTTTCATAACGTGTCAAAAATCGTTCTGTGTGACAGGCGCAATACTCTTGTGTCGTTTTCAGAAGATGAGCGGACGTGTCCATCTTCATTTTTCGTGGCAGGAGCAGCACTTTAGGCGTGTGGTGTTGTGTGTTTTTGCGAATCGCAATGCCAGGGCTGCGTCAAGTGGTGACAACGTGCAAATTTAGTGGCAGGCACGGGATATCGTGACAGTGTCCTTTGGCGTGGCCGTCGTGTGTGGAATGTCATTTTGCTTGGCAGGCGCAGTATTTGGGATACTCTACACTCTACACTCTACACTTCACACTTTGCACTCCACACTTTACACTCCAAACTCAAAACTCCTCACTTTACACTTTACACATTACACTCCGCACTCCACACAGTACACTTTACACACTCCAAACTTTACACTTTACACGTCACACTTCACACTCTACACTACACACTACACTTTACGCTTTACACTTTGCACTGCGCACTTGACACTTGACTCTTGACACTCCACTCTACACGCTTCACTTTACACTCCACACTCCACACTCCACACTCTACACTTTACACTCCACACTCTGCATTTTGCACTTCACACTCCGCACTCTACAAAAATCACGGAAGTCTCGCACGCAACATCGATTTTGAGGTCGCAAGTTGTGAGGTTCATGTGAGGTTTATCAGGCAATTCTTTGAGATTTTGAGGTTTTGCTCTCAATGTGGTTCGACATTTGTACCATCAACATACGTGTGAGCATTCGGGTTCGTGGGCTGCATCTTGTTTCAGTCGCATCAACTTTCAGACCAGGTCAGAACTCGTGTGGCACCCATGGAGTTTAAACTTGGTGCTAAGGATATTGCACGCCTGATGCGGGAATGTCCGGAGGCAGCTTGTGCGCTACTAGACTATTGTTCCTTGAAACCAAAAGTGATGCTACCTGGCTGCAGCTGGAACAAAGCTGAACCAAATCTCATCGGTTTCTTAATGTTTCTTACCATGGTATCCTCGGCTGAAACCCAGGAGTGGTCACAATCCATTGCCCACTCGAGTGGCTTGGGAGCATTTTTTGTGCGGTGGAAACATACTCGTTGAGTTCACCTCCTCATTCTTGCCGCCCTAACAAAATGAGGTCAGCTTCGCCCCGAGAACATGGACGCAGGGTTTGCAAAAATCGCTCAATTTACAAAATGATTTGCTGGCCGCTTCGGCCCAATCAGTTCATGCTCAGACTTTGCCTTTGCATCAAAGTTTGTTTTCCGGCTGTCGTGTTTATCATTGGCGTCACCGCTCTTCGAAAGCGTTGGGCGGGATGGATTCAGAACCTTTGACCATTCAGGTCTTCCACAAGGAAGCTGAGGCCTGGATGGACTGTGAGGGTTTGCCAGCTGTTGCATCACATTGTGACTGTTCTGAGGTGTGGGAGTACGATACCTCAAACTTCACCATGCCCGAGTGGCACTCTGCCATCACAGAGAGGAAAACGCCTTACAATCGCAAGAGCCAAGGCAGCAAAAGGATGAACAATTTCCATTTCTCTTGGAGGGTTCCGCGTTCAAGGCGCCCCTTCCAGACAAGGAACCACAAAGAGATCGTGCGCGACGAAAGGAGACGGAGGAGGATGGCTAGACG
Organism: Cladocopium goreaui; assembly: GCA_947184155.2. Taxonomy (NCBI): domain Eukaryota; class Dinophyceae; order Suessiales; family Symbiodiniaceae; genus Cladocopium; species Cladocopium goreaui. The sequence goes on from CAMXCT020000459.1 coordinate 219,743, forward strand.
AGATGCTGAAATCAAGGTTTGTCATGTCGCTCGGCAAAAGCTCTCTCTCAACAGCTCCCTTTGGCTGCTTGGCCCTGGTTCCCAACCTCAGCCAGGTCCCAAACCTTTTGACAGCTGAGTACTTCCAGGCAGGATGGCCATAGGTGGCCATGGCCGTTGAGTGTGTGATTTCAAGACCTGCAGTTCTCGCAAGGCGATAATCGATGCAAGCGAAGCCGACCCTGCATATGCAAGATTTGACAATGACGTGGTCCGTTCGTCTATTCACTATGCGTTTTGGCATGGTGCCTGCATGTATGATGTCTTCCAGGCCACGTTGATGACTGAAGTATTAAAATGCTCAGAAATACAGAGGGGCAACCAAAACGGCAAAGCCAGCTTTGCGGCTCAATTGGAAGCACAGGTGGCAATGAGCTTTTGGGCCGTCTTGATTCTGGTCTTTGAAACCTGTATGTCTCTTGATCGCAGAGCCGCCTCCGTCTGGAACCTGCATACATCATCATACATCGCAAAAAGTGCTTGGACTCTTCTTCGGGGCAAATGCAGTCAGAGTCACTAAGGCTAGTTTTCGAGGAGGATGTCCACGTTCGTGACTCAAGGACCAGCCACATTGAAAAGATATCAAGGTTGAGCTCTGCAATACAACAGTTATAAAAGGATATAAAAGGTTTCTAAGTGACCGTGCCTTCTGTATCTTTAGGGCAAGTCTTTGCTGCCAATCCCAGGAGGTTACATCCCGGGTCCACCTGGCAAGTGTCCCGACCGGAGGGCGTGGCTTGTGCACACGTGAAGCGCACACACAAACGGATGTTCAGATTGAAGGTGATTGACGACGGAAGAGGTAAAGGATGTAAAGGACAAACATGGAAAAGTCTGATGTTTGTCAAATGTTCCAAGTTCGAATCCCTAGGGGTCTTAGAGAGCCCTGTATAAACATAGGCTGATGGAATCACAGAATCTGCGACCGGGTGCCAATTCCGTGTCATTCGTTTCAACACACTGATCCCTGCCTCTCGATCTTTTACATCATCTTCAGCCTCCGCCGCCAAGGCCCCCAAGGGTGAAGATCTGACAGATGGTGGTGGATGCTTGCTGTGTGACCTGTGGCTCGACAACACCTAGCAGACCTAGCGATAGCCAGCGCCACCTGCGCCAATGATCGACATGATCGAAACCAAGGCATGTGGCTACCAGTTGGATTGCTGCAAAGGGCTTGGTCGATTTCCTCATGGAGGCCTCAGACAGTGGGACTCATTGTTTTTTTGCACAGTGCCCACGACAGTTTTTGCGTTGCTTCTTATCTTTTCGGACCTGTGTGCTGTCCAATATGTGTATACGGGATATATATATATATAAATATATATATATATATATTTACATACATACATACATAGTTATACAGATGGGAAGAATCAGAGACGAGAAGAGAAGAAGAAAGAAGATCAAAAAAGAGAAAGTCTAAGAAGAAAGAAGATGCAGGTGCGCGAAAAGATAGAAAAGTCACGATTCACTGTGTTTTTCCAATGATTTATGGTTCCGGAGGGTCGACAAGTAGGCTCGCTAAAGCGGCGGGTGCGGAGCCATGTGGTCAGATGACAGATGAAAAGTTGCACGCCGTTGTGGCGCGAAGCACATGTGGAAGTCAAAATGTACAATGCACACCAACGTCGGACCACTTTTGGAAGTTGAGATATCGAAAAAGTGCACGCCGTTGTGGCGCGAAGCACATTTCGAAGTGAAAATGTACATAGCACCTCATGTTCGGACGACTTTTGGAAGTTGAGATGTCGAAAGAGTGCACGCCGTTGTGGCGCGAAGCACCTTTGGAAGTCAAAATGTACAGAACACCTCAGTGTCGGAGCACGTGTGGAAGTTGAGGTGTCGAAAAAATGCACGCCGTCGTGGCGCGATGCACATTTCCAAGTCAAAATGTACAAAACACATCATGCTCCGACCACTCTTGGAAGTTGAGATGTCGAAAAAGTGCACGCCGTTGTGGCGCGAAGCACATTTCGAGGTCAAACTTTTAAAAACACTACACGCCCGGACCACTTTTGGACGTTCAGATGTCGTCTCGCGTGGCAGGCGCAGGGGATTGTGCACCTTGCCAAAAGTGAGAAAAACATGAAGGTTTTGTAGCATGTCCAAAAGCGATGGCAGGCGTGGGACATTTGAAGAGGATCTGCAAAGATGAATTTTCCGTGGCAGGCGCAATACAAGAGACATGTTCATCAGAGATGTTAGGAGGTCCGGGTGCTGATTTCCTGAGAGGGGTTGCATTTTGGAGCATCAGATCTTCAGTTTTGGGAAGGTGATTTTGTGTGACAGGTGCAGCACTTTGTATGACCTGGCATCACTTTTTCGTGGCGGCGCAGTACTTTGGACAGGTGGAGTGGAAAAATCGCAAAACGCATTGGTACGAGGCCGTCAGTTCTGCACTCAACTTTCCATTTTTGAACGAAGTCTCGCAGAATTGTTTCGTTTTTGTTTTTGACATTACCAGTTTCAAAAACTGAGGAAGTCTCGCAGAATTGTTTCGTTTTTGACGTTGTCAAGTTCAAAAATTGAGGAGGTCTCGCAGAGTAGCTTCGTTTTTAAGCTTGCAGATAGACAGATAGATTAGATGGATCAAAAACTAGAACTACCACTACGACTACACTACATCTAGGGAATCGCCTGGCTTGCCGCCCTGCAACTGTCGGCATCTTCTTTTCTTCGCTCTCAAGATGAAATGCTGAAAAACCAGTATTTTTTACATTTTTCACCTTTGGAAGGCATTTAGAGAATATCATTTTGTACTGCGTGGGCCAATTCAAAATGATAAAGCGGTATTTCGTGCAGGCGAAACGATCATTTTTTTTTCCACGCCGGGAAAAAAGTTGGAAATGCCTGTTGATCTAAGAAATCCCATGCCCAAACGGCTTAGAAGCATCTTTTCTCAACTCTGCCACAAGCATTTTGGGAAGTTCTTCCAAAATGGAACTTGTGATGGGAGCATTTTGCCTCCACTGGAAGCTTCGCGCCCACTTCCAACGGTTTCGTTGGTTCCTCCATGGGATTTGGCTTCCATTTTTTCATACTTTTTTTTTGGGGTATGTGCAAGCGTAACAACATATTCTATCAACGTAACATCAGGCTTATGTTCGGGCACGTTAACAACATGTGCAAGCGTAGCAACATATTCTATGAACGTAACATCAAACTTGCCTTCGCATACGTTAACAGCATGTGCAAGAGTAGCAACATATTCTATATGAACGAAACATCACATTTATGTTCGCGCACGGGAACAACATGTTCAAGCGTAGCAGCATATTCGGTAGCATGCCACCGGACTATATTATTCCGACCCCACCCCACCCCATCTCTAACGTTGCATTATGTAGGTGTGCAAGTGCCACGGAACGCTATTAGCCCCATCCCACCCCACCCCATGTTACTTATTTTGTTTTACGTGTCTACACAATGCTTCATGCATGTTGACATGTACACACAATTCATTCCTTCTCATGCGCACTCCGCATGGCTCAAGATTAGCAGCAAACCGCGTGTAAAAAGAAGTGCTGTCGCTCTCGCTGACTACAGGTGTTTAGATCAGTTTCCAGGGCTCCCTTAATACGGGGAAAGCTACCTCAAAGTGGTAGCGGAGCCTGTGCCTTCGCCAAGTCTAGATCCGTGTGCCGAACTGTTGTTCTCTGCATACGCTCCGTATATCGGACTTGCGGAGGCAACCTGTAGGTCAAGTTAGAGTAGCTGCCATGGTCTTAATCCACAACATGGATTCAGATGAAGAACAACTCCAAATTGTTTCTTATGAAGGGCCAGAAGCATATGCCGCCACCAGTCATTCCGAAAACCGGATGGGCATCAAAATGACACCGAAGGTTCCACCCCAATTTGATGGCCAATCTAGCTGGTTTGAATATGAAGATTTAATTGATGACTGGTTAGGGATCACAACATTGGATGCAGATAAGCACGGACCATCATTAAAGAATGCCCTCATTGGTTCCGCTTCTTTTTATAAGTCGATGCTCGATAATGCCCTACTCCGAGATCCGGATCGTGGCCTCGCTCATTTCAAGGACACATTGAGACCATACTTCGTGAAGGGAGTAAATCATGTGTTCCTTTGGCGATTCCTCCAGATGTTTCGCACATATCGAGGCCAGAGTGAATTCGTGCACTGGATAGGGCGATTTGAGATCGCGCAGAAGCGTTTGTTGGCTTCTTGGTCCGATCTGCTGGACATATCCGATCTTCCCGAAGCAGGCACTCCGGCATTTACGGCAGCACTCACTGATGAGCAAAGACTGCACTATAATGGAATAGTAGCAGATGAAGATAAGCTAGCTTACCAACAAGAGCTTAGAGAACAGACCATCACAAATAGAAGGACCAGACATGCACAGCAGTTTCCATTGTCAGACAATTTGATGTCACTGATTTTCCTAGTTCAAGCAGACCTCAACGAGCAACAACGTGAGCGTTTTGTCTCGTCCATGAACATCCGTCAGATTGCAATGCCTCAGTATACCTATCTCCAAGTGAAACAGCTGTTCTTAGAACTTTTTGCCGTTTCTCGCACAGGTGTTGCCGACCCAAACATCACACACCGCAAGCGGTCCAACTTCTACGTCATCGACGAGGGCGAGACCGAAGAAGGTGAGTACGGATTTTGGGTCTTTGATGAAGAGACGGGTGAAGAAGGTGTCACAGGTCTGTACACAGAGAACGAATTTTGGGTTCTCGGTGCAAAGGGTTCATACTCTAAGCGCCGCATCTATGGAAGGTCCTTCAAGAAAGGTCGACCAAAAGGTTATGGTAAGAAAGGAGGAAAAAGATCAAGACCCGGCTTCCGCCCGAGGTCAAAAGGCAAAGGTTTTGCAGCATGGGAAGATGACCAGCAAGACACAGCTTTCTGGGGAAAAGGAAAAAGCAAAGGAAAAGGCAAAAAGGGGAAGAAAGGAATGATAAAAGGAAAGGATTCTTTCAAAGGAATGCTTTCATGGAAAGGAAAGGGCAAAGGTGATGCCAAGAACAAAGGAGGAAACAATCCATTTTTGTCACAACCGCCACAAGCAAATGTAGCACAGCCTGCAACATCTAGTTCATCACAAGCCCCGAAAAAACGAGAGAATGCCCATGCCGAAGAAAGCTGGGGTTATGACTATGATACCTATTGGACAGATGACTGGTCAGGTTATGAATCCTACTATGGATATGATGGAGACTACTCCCAAGGTGATTGGTACAATTGGTCTTATTTTGCTTCCGCTGAGGAACTGACCAAATCCGAGGACAAGCAGTCAGAAAGTGTAGACGTCATTTCTGAGGACGGACAGACCGACAAGATCAACCGGTTCTGTTTTTCGGCCATTTGCTTGTTCCGATTTTTCGGACACGAACTTGTAGAAGCCTTCGCATTCATGCTTCTGTTCGTGTCTCTGATGTACCAGTGCTTTTCAGATTTGAACAGGTTCTTAGGTTCTTATTTAAGAGCATCCGCCAAGTTGAGAAGAGTGTTTCTACCGAAATCGGTGACCAGCATTCGTTTCAGCCGCACACATGCCCGCTCGATTCCGTATTTACGGAAGAGTGTGTACTTCTCAATTGTGATCATGGTGCCCAACAAGCATTACTTTGTGAATATGTAGATCTAGGTTCTCATCCGACTTATGTCATCCTTGATTCAGGTTGCACCCGAGCCATGGGATCCCGCTTTGCCATTGATCGCCTTGTACAGGCTTGCCAACAGCATCCGAAGCGTGACCACATATGGTTTTCCAAGCAGCCGTGTTCAAGTAAGTTTTCATTTGCCAATGGAGAACAATCTACTGTCAAAGAAAGATTAGTGATTCACTTTCGTAATGATCGTGCTCAAACTGGTTGGATTACAACATGCGTTGACATTCTGGACAAAGGCAAGGTTCCTATCCTCTTTTCAGTTGAGCAAATGCGGAACCTTCGCATGAATATCGAACACACTCCTGTAGGTGAGTTCATGACTTGTCCAGTGTTCGGAATGCAACGTACCGCATTGGCGGTCAGCACATCCCACCATCCAGTTCTTGACATTATGGCTCTTGCTACTTCCAGTTGGAAACCGATGTACAGCTTTCAGTCCGAAGACATCACATGCCCAGCATGCAATGGTAAACATCGTCCACACACCAATAAAGAAGGTTGCAAGAGATTCAAAGGATCAGAGCCAAAATCAGCACAAGTGCCGAAATCGGCCAAGTCTGATTCCAAGAAGCATGTCAAGAAGGTAATTCAGCCTGATAGCAAGTTAGAAGTATCAGTTCATCCTTTTGATCCCGATGAAGAGCCAATGGTGGCCTCTGGACCAAGTTCCGGTTCAAAGGACGGAGTTCCTAGACGTCGGGAACCTCAGATCGAAGAAGAACCCGAAGTCAAACCGGAACCAAAGGTTGAAGTAAAACTTGAAGAGAAGAAGGAACCGTCACCTAAAGGAACATTGTCACTAGCGCTTCAGAGAATTCATGATAAGCTTCAATCACCCACTGAACTTCTCAAATTGCATTTGAAGCATTATCACATGACCACTGAACAATTCAAAAGAAGAACATCAGCTCTTGTTCCAAGGCCAAGATTGCACCCTTGAGAGCTAAGGTTTCAGGAATCCGAAGTGAAGTCTTTGGTGAACTTACTTTCATTGATCATGGAGAAGTTCCTATCAATCCTCAGTCGAAACTTCAATTCCTACTTATGTATGATGGTGCAACTTCATTGACTACTGCATTTGTAGTTCAGAATAGGTCTGATACAGTGACGATATCTCATCTTCAAGAGTACTTTGAAATTTATCAGCTGAATCCCAAATACATTGTTGCCGATCAAGCTTTTATGGGCACTGAAATGGAGAGCTATTACAGCAGGCACAATATCCGGCCAATCTCTCTAGGACCAGGAACACCTTGGCCAAACCAAGCTGAGGCAGCCATTCGCATGTTTAAGAAACAGGTCTCATTGATGCTAATTTCCTTGAAAGACGATCCATTGCTTGCCAACATTACTTACAAACAGTTGTTGAGACAAGCCTGCATTTCAAGGAATACCACGGTAACACATGGAGGTGTCACTCCAATTGAATTAGCCTTTGGAAGAAGACCTGCCGACCTTACGGCGATTGAGCTTATGACTCCTGCACAGCTCACGACTGAGGCCCCTGTTCCTGAGAGACATATTGAGGCACTAAGGTCACTGGCGATGCGTAAGTTTCTAGAGGCGAAGCAGTCTGATGACCTTCGAAGAGACATTGCCAGTAAACTTCAACTTAGTGATGGACCGTTCTTTCCTGGAGACAAAGTTTACTATTGGACCGAAGACAAATCAAAAATCAAATCAGACGGTTCACATGGAGGAAAATGGATAAAAGGAAAGTTGGTTTCAGTAGACGGTAGCATGGTTGGAGTTGACTTAGGCACCCGAATCGTGAAGGTCAACATCAGTAAAATCAGAAAAGACCATAATCCGATTGAGGATATAGATATTCCTTTAGAACCTATTGCACATGCCAGTGCCGAATTTTCGGCCAAAGATGCCGCCGGTGCCGAATTTTCGGCCAAAGGCGCCTGCATAGCAGTAAAGTCCACATGCCGCACCGATGACTATGCTAATAACATCATTCAACACGATGCCATTCAGACAGGTCCTGAAGGTATTCAATATGGTAGTTATGCCTGGGAGCCCACTATGACAGGAAGAATTGATTTCCTGGAGATGTTTAGTGGCTCCGCAAAGCCTGGCCAATCGGCAGCCATGCAGGGACTTCGAGTAGGCTCTCCAATAGACCTGAGAACAGGTTACGATTTGCTCACTGCCGAAGGCCGGCGAAAGGCAATGGAAGTCATTGAGCGACAACAGCCAAAAATCATCCACATGGCACCTGTTTGTGGACCATGGAGTCAAATGCAAAACATAAATGATCCATCAGATACTTATCAGAAAAGGAAAAAGTATCTTCCCATGGTAGAATTTTGTGCCCGAGTCGCTCTTTACCAGATTGAACATGGTAGATATTTTATCATTGAAAATCCTGCGACTGCCAAAATTTGGTTTACCAAATGCTTTCAACGCCTTCTCCTGAAGCATGCCGTAACCTACGGGACATTGGACATGTGCGCTTTGGGTATGAGAGACCCAAATGGATACTATTACTACAAACCAACATCCTTACTTCATAACTTTCCTGAAGGTGTCTCGAATCCAGTTTTCAAGAGATGTAGTAATAAATCCAAAAAGGATCCAACTCATTATCATCAACAATTGGAGTAATAAATCCAAAAAGGATCCAACTCATTATCATCAACAATTGGAAGGTAGTGCTCCGGGTTATGGATCAAGGACAAAATTGGCACAAGTTTATCCATACCGATTCTGTAGCACTTTGATTAGATGCATCCTTCCACTTGGAAATCCAAGGGCTCTCTATTCCTCACAGCTGTCACTTGCTGTAGACCTGCTGGAAGATCTGAATCTCGATGAATTGCGAGGAGTGCAAAATCAGCTTGCCGCACTTACGGCATCAGAGCACCCAGTGTTGGCAACTGACTTGTACGAACAGGGTCTTCCAGTACGCGACTACTACTACACGAAACGCTTGCTCAACCGCATTAATGCTCTACCCGCTCGTAATGTTTATCATCCTGTTCAGATCGAAGCACAACAAGATGTTTCACACGTCAGACAGATGTATCTAAGTACGTCCATGTTTGACAACGCAACCATTCTTCGTGGTAGTTTTCAGTCCTTACGCGTTGAATACCGCCACACTCATGGCGTGCTCCTACTTTGGAAGAAGAAGGATACGTCTCATGTTTTTCTGCGAGTACATCCTAGAGATATGTCGCAGTTAATTGCTAGCCATTGGTCAGCAATATTGTTTTGGAACAATGATGGAAGTATTCCTACAGACAATACCGACAACACACCTGAACAGAACACCAACATCGACCCTCCACCGGGTCTTCCACCTCAGCAGAACAACAACCAAGATGATGACAACCCCCCTGAACAGTTTAACACTCCACCTTCATCACCACACCTTCCAGACGTTCCCATGCCAGATGAACCACATACGCCGCATCCCGGCTTTCCTCCTGATGATGATCATTTTCAAACACCATTTCATTCACCACCACGACCAAGTGATGATACACCAGATGATGAAATGCATTCACCACAAGATGAACCACCAGATTTACCACCTCATCCATCATCACCACCTGATCATCCTCAACCACCATTCCCTGGAGCCACTGGCATCCCTGTTGCTCCAGGTGCAGTTATTGTGCCCAATACCATTATACCACCAAACGTTGACGACACACCAATGACACAGAGTACCAAGCGTCCACCAGGTGATCCACCGATACCACCTGCAACTAAGGCTCGACCATCTAGACAAATGCCTCCTGCGTCTTCAACCCAATTTCAGCCTAGTAACCATTTGGGGGGTGATACACAGCCATCAGTCACACCAAACGCGACCACACAACCCGCTGTAGTCGCTCCAAGCACTTCAAAACCAAAGAATCCCAAGAATGCATGATGCTGTGCCTGATGACTTTGATGATGACGAGCCTGATCCAGATGCCGCACCATCCGGACACAATGGACCGCCAATACTTCCGCTGGACGGAGATGAACCTTTTAATCCTTCACCGATGCCTGAGAATGATCCGCAACCGGACACCCAAGATCAGCAAGAGCCACAAGAAGAAGAAGAAGAAGAAGAAGAAGAACCAGAAGAAGATACCGATGATACAATTCCTTATGGTTCTACTGATACCGATGAGACTCTTGACTACAATGATCTTGTTATTGATGATTCAAAATGGTGTTTTCTGTCCCAAGAACAGAAGTTGTGCAGTAATACTGCATCATTCTCAGTGCCCAGATTGATTGACGGTTCACCGGTAGCTCTGAGTAGCGTCGAATCTTCCAATTCAATAAGTATGTCTTATTCCGTTGTCTCGGAGAGACAACGCACCAGATGCCGTAAGACCAGATCTGATATCATTGAAGAATATCACGGCATTAATGATGAAGATAAGGCTTTTATGACATTGTATTCTATGACTGACAAATTTTCTTATTTAGTTGGCAAGAAGAGAAAGGAAGCCACTCAACAAGAGAAGAGACAACTTGCCAAACAGTTTTTAGATGCCAAAAGGGCTGAATGCCAATCCTGGATTGACAATGAAGTTTTTGATCTTGTTGACATGAGAAAGACAAGAGTGAGAAATTTTGTAGCCGGAAGATGGGTTCTTACCGTGAAGAAAGACAAGGACGGTAACTTCCAGAAATGTAAGGCTAGATGGGTCCTTAAAGGTTTTCAAGACAAGCAGAAGAACACCCAGCAGACAGACAGCCCAGCAGCTTCTCGTGCAGGTTTCCGATGTGCAACACAGCTAGCTGCTAACTATCACTGGGACTTGTACCATTTGGACCTCAAGACCGCTTTCCTCCAAGGTGAAGCCTATGATGAAACGAGAGACATCATTTGCCAAATACCTGAATATGGCTATCCACCATATATTGGTGCTAGACTTAAGAAACCTGGTTGCGGTCTTAATGATGCGCCACGCCGTTGGTGGCAGATCATTGATAGAGCCTTACTTGACTGTGGACTTGTTCCCACTCGCGCAGATAGATGTACTTGTGTTTTGTATGACAGTACTTCTAAGACAAGGACCTACCAACCACCTCGCAGTGTCACTACTGAACAGGTAACTATCTCTGAAGCAATTGACCATCTTATGGATCCGGTAGCCCGTAACAATGCCCAAGGACGCCGACCACATGGTTTTATTTGCCTTCATGTCAATGACCTGTTCATGGCAGGCGACAAGGTGTTTGAGTCAAAGGTTTTGTCCAGTCTGCGTAAGAATTTTGCGGTTGGTTCAGAAGACAAAAATGACATTATTTTTGTAGGACAACGCATCAAATGGAAGACACATGACAAGTATGGACCGTATATCTCTGTTGACCAAAAACTTGCTGTCGATGCAGTAGAAGAAGTAAAGATCGATAAGTCCTTGAAAGATAACATCCAATGTAATCCACAACTTCATACAGCCTATCGATCAGTTCTTGGACAGCTCAACTGGTTACAGAGTAGAACTCAGGTTCACATTTGTTACAAGTTCTCGCGTTGTGCCTCAGCCGCTGCTAGTCCGACCATTGGAGATGTCAGGGAAATCAATAAGGTTGTACGAACCCTCAAGAGCCAGTATGTTGATGGTAAATTTTGGCCACTGAAGGGTTCTCAACGCATCCTTGGCATGCCCGATGCTTCATATCGTAACAACAGTGATAAGTCTAGCCAGGGTGCTCATGTCATTTTCTTAGCCGAAGACCGCAAACTGCCATCCAAGGGAACATACCGCAATTCCGGTTATGACAAGCAAGCACACCGTGTAGACGGTTCTGCATCAGCAACTCGTGGATCGATTATTGACTATGAAAGTCATAAGATAACCACTACAACACAATCCACTACTGTTGCAGAATTAAATGCTTTAATGAAATGCTTCGGAGCATGTTTGTTTTTGCGTGCACTCTGGGCCGATATTAGTGGTGAGATCGTTCCCATACACATCAGGACAGACGCAAACAACTTAGTCACCACAGCTCAGACCACACACTTACCTGAACAGAAGGAGACCCATCATTTAATACAAATGTTGAGACATGAAAGTAACACCGGTCATTTAGACGACTTGAGTCACATTGCAAGTGAATACTGTCTGGCCGATCCACTTACTAAGTCAACAGCGAAACCAGACCAATTAGTGTCGTCTATAACAACAGGCAAACTTGAGCAAGTAGACGTACATCCGCCATTCCGGTCGTTACTGAAACACAAAGCGTTTTTAACAACATGGGTCATTGAAACCTTGTTTGAGCCACACAATGTGCTGACGTTTTTCTGTGAAGACATTTCAGATTATGTTTTTGCCATGATGTACTTTGAAGAGTGAATTTTCGTCTCAAGAAAGTTTGTGTCTGCAATCTCTCGGCTCATAGGGTTCATAGCTTTGTACGATTGCCGGACACGAACGTCCCATTGGCACCTGTTGTGATCAGAACCTTTGACCGCCGAAGCTGGATCTACAACTTTACCTTTTTCTCGAAGTGTCACTGACCTGAAGGAGCGACGGCCTGAAGCTCCATCTTGTTTATGCCACCGAAGCTTTCGAAGTTCAACCGCGCTGATCATTCCGCCTCTGCGGATACCACACCGAGGGGTTTTCGTACTCCAAGAGGCCAACGGCCACAACACACGCCGCGCGGTGGACGCTCCGACTTTTCGGACAGACGCCAGCCACGTGACAAATCCAATTTAGAGCAACGCACTCACTCGTGTAATCGATGATGCTTTTAATGCCGATGTTGAGTCCATTCGAACCAATAATTTTTGTTTTGCCTGTTGCAATTTCTCAGGTGCTCCGAAAACAAGCCGGAATTCAGACCAAGGACGACCACGATGCCGCATTAGCGGACTATGACTATTACTTTGAGATGGGATCTCGACATCTTTCATACTTATTTCGACATACGAATCTGTTGCATGAAGATGGATCCCTTTCATTGAATGAGCTTTTATACCACCACGGTACCGCCCGAAAAATCCGATCAATGTACCGTGAATGCTCTCGTTCCTTGACCAAAATTAATGAAGATGAAGTACCTATCAGTCTCCGTGATCGGAATAACACCATGAGATTTTTGATGCCCCTAGCACACGTTGTGTGTGATTCGAAAAAGTCCAGAGCAATGATCGGTTACCTGACCACGGACGATTTCGAACCTGGAAAAACTCCAGATCCTAATAGTTGGTTTGTCCCTGCCGATTTTGATAATGATGCCTCACGTATCGGCCAAGCGGATGTCCTCGACGGCATTGACATTGCAAGTATGTTTATTCGATTTGAGAGCGGCCATTCCAATACTGTTTCAATTCAGCATTGTCCTTTTATGCCTGATATGTTTTCATTGAGATGCCTTGTGCATGGCACCAACGAGAAAATCTTCCGTCTATTCGGAGTCTCGGCCTGCTTCCAGGTGGTACTCGCGGCGGCCGTAATCACGTTCATTTTGCCTTGGACTCGCTGCTTAGCACAATGAAGGACGCCTTGCGTCCAGAGTCCGATTGTATTTTGATCGCTCGGCCTGAAGCAGTAGCTGACCTCAGCCCATTTATCACGCACAATCGTTATGTTTTGACTGACTAAACTGTTCCGTTTAGCCGGTTCTGTGGCGTCTGTTCTTTTGTTGATCGTGCATGGCTTGATGTGCCGGAACCGGCCGAGCTGACAAGAATGAATGATTATGATTCCGATATTGACATTGCCATGCATGTTTGCCACCATCAATTGTACTGGGAGAAGAAAAATGAAAATGATAATGATGGTATTTCCTGGACTCGTTCCGAATATGTGGACTATGTTACAGAGAAAATTGAAAATATTCCAACTGTAACAAATTTTCTTGAAAGTTTTCGGCATGCAGCCACCGGTCCTGCACGACCTGTCCGCCAGGTTACAACTCCCAATGACCAACCGAGAGGGCCGCCGGAGACTGAGCACGACGAGAAAATTATAACGCTCTCAGAGATGAAATCTCTCAGAGATTCAAAAGGCATCTTGAAAAAGCGAAGAACCAGGAGGAAACCTCCGCATCAGAGAGCGAAGTTCCCAAGAGAAAAATTCAGTCTAAGCCAATACCGAAAAAGCAGAAAAGCACCGCAGGTTCGGTCGGCTCTGCTGAAGCATCCGGTTCCGCTGCTGCGGACTCTGAGATAGACCTCCAAGCCAGAGAATCTCCCTGGGGAGGCAGACGTTCGGTAATTCGATCTGCAGCACGACGAGAAACGTCGACGCAGGCAAAGCAATTGTTTAAAGACGCGGATGCAGCGCAAAAAAATTATTCGAAATTTAAAAAGGAAACAGAACAAATTGCATGGTTTCAGCGTCCTGCTGGCCCACAATGTTGTACTAATTTTGCTCAATGTGAAGTTCGGAGGCAATGTTCTGGTGCCACCCTTGTGGCTTAGCCTTCTGCCTAGAATGCCGCACTTGCGGCTTGGCATGTGGCCATAATATTGTTAATTACTCTTCTGAGCTTTCCAATGAATTTTTGCCTGATAGCATCGGCTCCAGCAATTCACCTTTCGATATCGGAGCTCTTGTTGATGCCGTCTTAGCTGAGTCCTCTTATTTTGGAGCTACTCGCTCAGAACATGCACAGACCAGGCAGGAAAATTATCATGACCTCATCCAGCATTTGCGGGAAGGCCGATCTCTTGGAAATACATATCTGCAGATTTATGCCCGGCACGGTGTAGAAGATTTCGATTACACCGGGTTCGTATACCGCATGGACGGTGAGATGTAGATGCCCAAGACGGGACGCCGCTGCCCATCTGGCGCCCGATGGTTTATTCTACATATCCTGATGGTCCGGAACTTAGTGACGCCGAAATTCTCCGTTTACTGGAACTTTTCAGGTCATGTCTCCTCGGTAAAAGAGCAGCCCAAGGCATTGTCGAGCGCACCAAGAAGAACATCCATGAATTTCAGCGAGACACCTACCAGCTTGGCATTTTAACCTTGAATCTTGGTCACATCAACCGTGTTCCGTATATCGGAGGTAGTTCCAAGTTTCCAAAATGGGTTCGGACCGACATCAATTATAGAGTTCTTCCACATTTGGTATTCCGCAATGCGGCTCATATTGTTTGTTTATGTGAGGCTTCCGACGAATATGGAGGAATCGCAGCTCACCGTGAAATTGCAAAGGAATATGGAATGATCGGCATGGTCGTTCACCCTGGCATTAGCTCTCAATCTGTGGCCATTTTTATTCGCGGTGACCATGACGTCGGAACATTCATCGAGCTCCTCGGACACCATCAGTACCAGACTGCAAATAAGTCAGCTCCTTTCTGGATCCTCCACGGTGCGATTTTTCGACTTGGACATGGTGAAAATACTTCCGGTGAATTTGTGAATCCGTCTACCGGAGTAAGAATTCCGAGGCCTGATGTTGAGAAAAATATTCACACTGCCGTAAAGGATCACTGTCGACCATTGGCCACCACCTTAGATTTTCAAGACCACTCCATCTGCGAGATTGACGGTGACCCCAATGAGACGTGCCTTAGCGCTGATGTATGTGATGTTGATCCTGGCTCAGACACGCATGACGTGCGACGCCTTCTCCTGGCTGAAGTCCGCGTTGCGGTGTTTCACATTTCATCGTATGCTTGGTCCTACGCCTATCAGGAGACTTGCCAGAAATGGCTCAATTTTGTTGCCAGTTGTGTAGAGCACCAATGTGATTTTCTTTCAGGTGATGGCAACCTTTTTGCTCAACGTAGTTTCAAATCCGATGACCATTCCGACTTTCGGACCTGCATCATGATTGACATTCTTGAACGTTTTCTTCAGCAGATCAATATCCATCGCAGTCCGATCAACCGCATTACGTATAACGTAGTTTCTTCGACCACTGCTGCCGAGTATATCCGAAGTATGGAAGGCAATGATGGTGATTGTGATTCAATGCTTTTAATTTCTCTTTGTTACGGAAAACAAACAGCTGTGACCAAAGCACGTGCCAAAGAAGATTCCGCCTCTGCGGATGGCTTCGCAGGATCAGCTTTCTCCGATGAAGTTTTGCTTAATGATGTTGAGCAGTCAAAACATTTGTTGCCGTACGATATGGGCCTCGCAGAGAAAGACTGTGCATGGCACTCACCATTACTAACTTTTGCACAGCTCAAGGCACTCAAGAATATGAGGATCCGAACACAACAGTCTGAGGACAGAAGACGTGATCGTTGGGTGCAGAAAAATGAGAGGTACTATCAGAACCGCGAAGACTCACGAGCTGAGCGTCGCGAGAAAAAGGATAGCGTTCCGCCTTTGCGGAGAGACTCCTATCGTAACGTCGGCGACACTAGGTCACGTTCCGCAAGCCGGACAAGACTTAGAGACCAATCCACTGCAAGGGTGCCACAACCACCACCTGCACCTACCAGAGCACCGGTAACTCCTCCAAAAGAACCTTCAACACCATCTAAACCAGTTCGCTACAAGGCTGCACCAGCATCCATTGAGGTAGTGCCAGTTTCATCCTCAAATGTAACACCACCTGTAAAAGCACCGCCAGTTGCTCCGCCTGCACCGCCTGCTCGGTCAAGCCAAGCTGCCAGATCCGCCAGATCTCCTAGCAATGACCCTGTCATTAATCCGTCTAGGACAGTTGGCTCCAGAAGACCGCCATGGCGTGAGAGGTCGCAGACTCCAGATCCAAGATCAACAGCACGTAAGCGACCACATGGCATTCCAGAACCACCGGCTCCGCCGCCTCGCATGACGGGTACGCAATGGCTTAGCCAAGGCCAGCAAGGTAGTTCCTCAAGCTCCTCAGGATACAGAGGAGACTACAGAGGAGATTACAGAGGGGATTACCGCGATTACGGTTACTCATACAATCAACCATCATACTACAGAACGAATCCTCGCACCAGCAATGTGGAGTATGTTCCTGGATTCAAAAATACGATGGTTCCTGGTTGGATTTAATTCCACAAACTCCAGACCAATCGATCTTTTTCCATCAATCTGGTCAAACCAGAAGAAACAATGAACTAAATTTCTACGGATACACTTTCTCGATGGGACTGTGAGTCCTTGCCTATGCATATGTGCCGTATTTACGGCCTGCCTGCCTGTAGCTACAAGTAGCTGTCTGTACAGTTTTGATTTTGTCTTCGGACACGTTTCACAGCAGATCACAAGCTGAGCGCTTCTTGTGAACCACAGTAGCATGTTGCGACACGAAGAAAATTTGTGCCTGTTTGTTACTTATTTTGTTTTACGTGTCTACACAATGCTTCATGCATGTTGACATGTACACATAATTCATTCCTTCTCATGCGCACTCCGCATGGCTCAAGATTAGCAGCAAACCGCGTGTAAAAAGAAGTGCTGTCGCTCTCGCTGACTACAGGTGTTTAGATCAGTTTCCAGGGCTCCCTTAATACGGGGAAAGCTACCTCACCCCACCCCACCCCACCCCACCCATCTCTAACGTAGCATCATGTAGGTGTGCAAGTGCCAAGGGCTGTTAAGAGGCCCAATAAACCCCACCCCACCCCATCTCTAACATAGCATCATGTAGGTGTGCAAAGGCCAAGGAACATTATTAGCCCACACCCACCCCACCCCACCCAACCCCACCCCATCTCTTCTCTAACATAGCATCATGTTGGTGTGCAAGTGCCAAGGAACGTTATTAGCCCCAACCCACCCCACCCCACCGGACCATGACCGAATCATACCTTGCACAACATCGAAGTATACGACAGCAAAAAATAACAACCCTTCTGGGGCGGCGAGTCAGCCAATAGCCTACAACTACAACTGCAACTACAACTACATTATACTACGCTACGCTAATTACAGTACACTACACTACACTACTACTACTACTACGACGACGACGACGACTACTACTACTACGACGACGACTACCACTACTACTACTCCTACTACCTACTACCTACTACCTACTACCTACTACCTACTACCTACTACCTACTACTTACTACTTACTACTACTACTACTGCTACTACTACTGCTACTACTACTACTACTACTACTACTACTACGCAACGCTACATTACATTAATTACACTACACTGCAACTACAACTACACGACGCCGCATTACAACTACAACTACGCTACTTCACACACACACACTAGACTAGACTACACTGCACTATGCTACGCTACGTTACACTACACGACACAACACTACACTGCACTACATTACACTACGCTACTTTACAACTACAACTGCAACTACACTGATGACACTACACTACAACTACAACTCCACTACACTACAACTACAACTGCGCTACACCACACTACATCCAGCAGTTGTGGGTGAGGTGACCACTGCAACCATTGCAACCACTCCCAAAAAACACAACTCCAACCACGTTTCGGTCCATCAGTGGATTCGCTCTGCCATCCGTGATTCACAACAACTCACCTCTCCTATAGGTTTCCTATTTTTGAAACGTCCGCCACCGCCTTGTGTGGCACTACTGCTATGACGTAGCGTCAATAGATCGTTTAGGGAAGCTGGCAGTTGGAAACGGCAAGCAGCAGGCAGATAAACTGTGGAGAGTACTGCTTTCTTGGTAAGACTGTAGTTAATTAATCAAAACTTGGTGTTGCGAAAAACAGTTGCTTTAGTCCTCAAACTTGCGAAGATCTGCGTTGTTACTGCTGGTCACATGTGAAGAATTGCGACAGGTTCTTCAATTCCTTGGCTGCTACACCATGGGTCAGCCCACCAGCTATTTTACACTCGGGAGACTTGGTCCTCTTGCTGCTAATGAACCCCAGAGCTGTTTTGGACCACAGAGTGGTTTCAATTCCTTGCGGGTTTGAATTTTCATCCCTTCACGCCAAGTCCCAGGAATATATTTGATGTTTTCCGCTCTGTGGCTCAGCAGATGCTTTTTTGGCATCCAGGGAAACTCAGCCGCGATCAGAGCAAATTGTAGGATCATCCAATTTGCCAATGTTGCCTGCACCATCTCAGTTTTGCAGTTGATGCCCATGCCTTTAAAGGAGAAAAATAGTGAACGTGGAAGCTTGGCCTGGCATTGGTGCACAGCCTTCATGCCTTAGACTCTTTGGTGCGTTGGTACATCCCTTGGACCAAGGTTGTCATCTTCTGTTTATGGCTCCGATTGCTCGAAGTCTTTAGCACTGCTGAGAAGAGCCTTGGCTGCCTTGGCTCACCTGTGCTTTAGGTCCGGTATCCAAACATGTCAAGCTGAGGGTGGCGAGGGCAATCCTTCCAATCCGAGATTTAGCGAAAGGTTGGATCTGCTGATCTGCTGTTGTTTGGGATTTGCTGTGGACTCGTGGGCCTGCCTTTGCTGCCTCTGCTGCCTCTCCTGCCTTGTGCCCACACCTCCCACACCCTCGTTAGGTTTAGCTCCAGCTCTGGTGGTCTTTTCTGTGGGCTGAAGCCTTAGAGCCGGAATCGGTCATGGAGGATGACTTTCATCATATCATTTTCATTACGAGTGCATTACTGCCTGTCACCTGATCTGTCATGATTTGTCTAGGATACTTTGCCTTTGCGCATGCGCTTTTTGCTCCTCAGCTGCACCAGAAGAGACTGCTGCATATGCTAGTCACCTGCAGAGAGGTCCTGCCACATCCGCCGAGGCGATCAGAGATTCCAATCAGCCGGTGTGGGGACAGGTTCCGTTCTGACACCGGGCGCATTGCTTCGCCGAAAGCTTGCACAGCTGAAAAGTCACATGTGCCAATGGTCCAAAGTTGCATTGTCCACATTGGAGGATGGTCATCAATCAATTCATAGGGATATTATATACATTTATATACCCATAACCTGGCTAGTAACTTATCATAATGGATTCTTTTGGGATGAGCATGAACCATCCATGGATGGCACACAGAGAGGTCTTCCATGACAGCTTCTTGACCCTCATCACAGCTTCCATTCCGGAAGATTCGTCGCTCGGTTGCATCCCAGTTCAGCAGATTTTGGGTGCGTCAAATGATCGTCAAAGGACCCATGTGTCGATGGATGAGCTGTGTCTCTGCTACCTGGCCGTTCTCATGTTTTCGATCCTTGGCAATTCTGGAGCTGTTGAAGCAATCGTTCTGGTCTTGCAGATGATGGCATGGTCGCAGTATTCAAGTTGTGGAGATGCGCTTTTACCCAAGAGGCTAATTGGTAGAAACCCTTTGTTGAAGCCACCAAAGCCACCCAATCTTTTGACAGTTGATTTGCGGACAATATGCGCAGAAAAAGCAAATGTCGAATATCAGCATTCTCCAGAATCTAGGGCACCTATGGAAAGGCAGTCGTGATATGTCGCGATCAGGATTTTTTTCTTGAACATTTTCATTGGCGTCATTGGGGAACTATACGAGAGTGAAAAGGGACGATCTGTGCAGCACTTAGCGGGCACCCCTGACACACATTTAGAGGTTAAATCATGTCAAAACCATCACCAGTGGAACCTGAAAGCACGAGCCAAGGGGTTGACCTTTCAAGAGCTTCGGGCACAGCCAGCAGCTCAGAAATCTAGTCACGACAGTCACGCATTAACAAAGGCCACGAAGAAATGTTGTGATCCCCAAGGGTTATCGATGTCCCAAGGTCTGTATTGAGCTTTCAGCTGCGAGCGCAGATACTGCCCTCTGTTGCCTGGCAGTTCACCGGCGATTTTTCTGCCGCGCTCGATTGAGTTGGCGAAGTCAGAGCTGTCTCAAAATTCACAACTGCAGGCTCTTTGCAATGCTACTCTTGCCCAAGCCCACAACCCAGCACTAAACTCACAGCCTGGAACCTGTCAAAGAGAGTGGAGGAACACTTACTCAACTCCACCATACATCACTGGTTTATCACCTATTTAGTCCATTTTCTGGCCATTGCTGACTCGGCATTTGGCCGCTGCCGAGGTGATGGCTTCGATCATTTTTTGCATCATTGTGGGGATTCAGTTGCTGCTTGTCGCTTTAGCTGTGGCAGTGGCTCCATATGGGTCGTTCGATATGTCTAGATCTTGAATTGTTGCCTGGGTTTTAATACTATCATGCTAGAGAAGCAGCCGTTTTTTTTTTATCCTTTCTGCTCAGGGTTGTATACTATTATTTGTCGATTTTGAACTGGGATAAGCAGGATGGAGTGGATGATTCCTGTGAGGGAATCCTGTGAGTTGGATGGCCACTGCTGCAGTGTACGAGCATGAGCTTTGTCCTTTTGCACTTAGGTTTTGTGTAGTAACGCGGTGGCGGCTCCCACACTGTGAAATGAACCTCGGTAAAGTCAGTCTGGAATACGAGGATCTTGGGGTGTTCGATCCTGTTTTGCTCTTTTTGAAATCATTGATTGAAACCTCCGTGTATACCAAATTGTGCCTCTAGCACTTGGCTAAACTCTGGGAGAGGGCGAGAGAGAGAGAGAGAGAGAGAGAGAGAAAACTGGTGGATGCATTTGTACAATTGTATGCAAGTGTACTGAGTGTACTAGCTGGTATCCTTACTGAGCCTGGTGGATTCGGCCAAGGATCTTCACCTTCTTGCAACTTGCGATGATCGTTTGCGTTTTTCAGCTGCTTGGCCAAAACGCGCTCAACAACCGCCCGGTTTGGTCCTGCACCTTTCTTCACGCTTTCAGGCGTCCTGACGAAGATTGGCGATCCCGCGACAAGGGTCGGGGGACCAAGGAAGAGACTGAAACAACAGGGTAAAGTAATGATGAGTAATGAGATCCGTTGGGAAAAGTTATAATTAGAAAACATAACAAACAGAACAGTACAATTTCCACCCCAAAATGAGTTGGCTTTTGTATTTTAGCAGCGCACCCTTTGGCTGAAGTGGCGAGCAATAAATCCAACTCCTAAGGCAAACCTGACATGTAACTCCATGAGCCAGCAGTAGCCGAGTGACACGTTTCTGGAGTCTTCAAACATCGGATCTTGAGAAGAAGGGGCAGAGATTTTCGAGAACCAGGACGACAACTTGACCCCACTTATACAAGTCCTTTGGAATTGAGATTCCAGCTAGTTGTCTCACGTTTAGCCCTACAGTCCATTCGTCCTTTTTGGGTTCGCTTGTTCCTGAATAGAT
Source organism: Cladocopium goreaui (assembly GCA_947184155.2). NCBI lineage: Eukaryota > Dinophyceae > Suessiales > Symbiodiniaceae > Cladocopium > Cladocopium goreaui. The sequence continues at coordinate 241,477 of CAMXCT020000459.1, forward strand.
TCTTGAGATGGGGAGAGTAGATAGTCGCTCAAGACAATGAGGCAGGTGAGATTTCCAAGCGGACACCTGTCACCAATTTCGAACGCACAACTTTCATTGGCAATTTGTGCGCTCTAGCCACATGCTTGAAATGAAAGAGTTGGACAGATCTTGAGACATGACCCGAACAAACAGTCGGGAGAACTCTACTGATTTTCCCTTGCTGATTGTCAAGGCAAATTGTAAGCAAACTGCACCCATGGAAGGCCCATCACATGATGAAGTAATGATGTGGAAGTGGAAAATGAACGACGTGTAGCAAAGTTAAGTTACAAAAAGACACTCAGGAGCCCTGAAAGATCCACATGCTTGTGCTATCCACTGCATTCTTATGCTATCTTGGGGCACTGCAGCCATTGATGACGGAAAGCATTGGAACAGTGCAGGGGGTTGTTGAAGCGAAGCTGTGGCCGGGGGGATGGAGGGGGTAAACAGCATGTGCAAATGGAAAAAGATTTGCATGAGAAGGAGGGCCTTTTTGTGGGGCCCGAGAATGTGTTCATTGGGCCCTCTGGCCGGAGGGTTTCGTGCGCCAATAGCCTAAGAATTGAACGAAATTTCGTTACAGATGGCCCTACAGCAGAGGAGTGTTATTGTTTAAATGCAGCACGTTGCTAAGGGCGCGTTTTCGGGCCCCACAAAAAAAGGGGTCAGCGAGCTCGGGCCCCACAGAAATAATAGAGATAGCACAGAGAATAGTAGGCTGATCTATCATCTATCTAATTTGTGCATCTAATCTACGTACTGTATATAATATGTTTGATAATTCAATAATCTAAAGGTCTAGTAATGATAATCCAATACTCTAATGATCCGATAATCTCTAGTCTAGCCTAATTACCTACTTACTGTACCTAATCTAATCTAATCAACCTGAAGGGCATATATTTTGGTCTAGTCCAGTCTAGCCTAACTGGCCTAATCTAATCTAACCTAATCGAATCTACACCTACTCTAATCTAATCCACTCCAAGGGCAAGTGCAAGTAATCCAATCTAGTTAATAAGAGCAACAACTTGAAAGAGAATCGAAAGTCTAGCCCAATCTAATCTATCTTGATGCAATCTGCTCGAAGGGCAAATGGGAACACCTGAAGGAACGAGTCACTTTCGTTTCCAAAATGTTGGGCGCGTGCAGGTAAGTCTAATCTAGTCTAGTCTAATCTAATCTGTCCTAATGCAATCTGCTTGAAGGGCAAATGGGAAAACCTGAAAGAACCAATCACATTCGCTTCCAAAAGGTTGGGTTGAGTACAGTTCTGTCAGTAGAGATGAGCCAAATCTTATCTAAGAGGTGCAGATGGGGACCTATTCTAATCCAATCTACTTGCAAGGGCAAGTAATCTTATCTATTAAGGGCAAATACTTGAAAGGCAAGCGAATTTAGTCTAATCTAGTCTAGCCTAATCCAACCTGTCCTGATGCAATCTGCTTGAAGGGCAAGTGGGAAAACTTGAAAGAACCAGTCACTTTCGTTTCCAAAAGGTTGGGTTGCGTGCAGTAGTCTTAGTAAAGACGAGCCAAATCTTATATAAGAAGGGCAAATTGGGAATAGCAAAGCTTAGTCTCTAGTCTAGTCTAATCTAAACTAATCTAGTCTAATCTAATCTAAACTAAATCTCATCGAGTCTGCTCGAAGGGCACATTTTTTTAAATTTAGTTCAATAAGAGCAACTGGGGCTAATCTAGTCTAGCCTATTGTAATCTAACCTGATCGAATCTAATCTAAATCATTCTAAATCCAATCTAGTCTACTGGAAGGGCAAATAATCTGATCTGATCCAATAAGGGCAAAGGGAGAATGGGAAAACTTAAACTGAGATTTCATCAGGTTGCGCAAGCCCTCATACAGCGCCCGGCGAGAGGCATTAGTGGCAATTTGCTATGAAGATAAACAGCGCGTGGAAATGGAAATTAGATGACGGAAGGCGCTGGAACAGCGCAGGGGGAGTTGACGTAGCTTTGCCCTAGGGGGGGTGGGGGGCACGGAGCGTGTGCAAACCCAATTTTTGACTTGCAGAAAATTTTGGGTCATGTTTGGCTGCTTCGGCCTCATTTTGGCCCATGTTGGGCGCTTTTGGGTCAGCATTGCAGATTGTGTGGGGCTCATGTTAGGGAGTAATTTCCGGCCCTCGGGTCGAATCAGCGTCAGCAGACTCAACATCCAAGCGTTTGGATCAGTGTTGCAGAATCAGCGTCAAAGACGATCCTGGATCAACATCGTGTATAAATGAGTATAATGTGTATAAACGGTCGGGATAGTCAGGATGGTCGGGACGAGGGTCTATTCACCCCGCTTCGCGTGGGGTGGCCGCCCACACCGCAGGTTTATTTCGGTCCGTGAGAGGGGCTAAGGGTGGTGTGGAATATGAGGAGCAGAGCAGCACAGGAGAATTGACATACATAACTGCTGGGTTCGTGAATATTTTCACTTTCCCCCCCAGTGGGGGCTGCCCAAGCTATGGAATTTTCACTTTTCCGCCCCGTGGGGGCTCCCCAAGCTAGGGAATTTTCACTTTTCCCCCCCGTGGGGGCTCCCCAAGCTAGGGAATTTTCACTTTTCCCTCCCCGTAGGGGCTCCCCAAGCTAGGGAATTTTCACTTTTCCCCCCCGTGGGGGCTTCCCAAGCTAGGGAATTTTCACTTTTCGCCGCCGTGACAGCTTCCCAAGCTATGGAATTTTCACTTTTCCCTCCCTTGGAGGCTCTCCAAGCTGCGGAATTTCAAATAGCTAGACAACGACGCCTAGATAGTCCCCCAAATCCCGTGTTCTTTGAATGTGTTTCCATGTTTTTGCAATGGTTTCCTTCAAAGCACGGTACTTTACACTTTTGTCGCCATAAAACCGGTCGAAAACATCATGTTCGACAATGCTTCCAATTCCCTTATCTCCCCAACCGTTGAAAATACCGCTATTTACAGTGTTTTCTTCAATTTTTCCATGTTCCAATGCCGGTAGCCAACTCCAACATATATATAAGAAATCCTTCCAAAACATTGTTTTTGACAGTGTTTTTCCAATGTTTCCAGTCAAACAGACGGTAATTTACACGTTTTTTGCCATAAAGGCAGTAAATCCTTCCAAAACATTGCTTTTGACAATGTTTTTGTAATGTTTCCAGTCAAGCATACGGTAATTTACACGTTTTTTGCTATAACGTCAGTCCAAAACACTTGTTTTTGCAGTGTTTTCAATGCTCTGGCATCCAAAAACCCTGCAAAATCTTGCTATGTACAATGTTTTTTTCATTTTTGGCCGTTTTTCCATTGCCGGAAAGCTACCAAAATGACCCAAAATTCCATTTCAATACCCTCTTGCGCTCAGACACCCAAAAATCCTCGAAAAATGTCGAAAACACCACCGTATTCTGGTCTCGGTGCGAAACCGTTTTTGGCCTCCCCCCCCCCAGCTAAAGCTGATATAGCGACTGCTATATTAACAAATGTCATTGAGCATTTAGTGTTGCTGTTTTGCCCCCCAATAAGCACGCCTTCACCGCCAAAGCGGTGTGGGCGGATTTAGGGTTTCTTTTAGTTTTTCTAATGTTTCTTTAGGATCTCTTTAGGATCTCTTTAGGGTTTCTTCAGGCTTTCTTCAGGCTTTCTTTAGGGTTTCCTTACGGTTCTGTCGGGATGGTCGGGATGCATGGCTGGATGGTCGGGATGGTCGGGACGTTCGGGGTAGCCCGCAACTAGTTGCCATCTATACCGTCCCGATCCAACCAATGTAGATTCCGATCCAATGACCCTGATCCAACCAACACCCCATGTTGGGCTGTGTCAGCTTCATCTTGGCCCATGTTTGGCCGATGGGTTAACTAGGCGTAGTATGTTGGATCATTTTGGACTACGTTAGGACCATATTGGGGTCTTTTTGACCCATTTCAGGCTATGTTCGGTTTGGTTCATGCAAGCGTTTGCAAAAAAACACGGTAAATATCAGAGAACAACGGCATCTTTTGGCTGTGTTGCTGATGTTTTCGATGCTATTTTTTAAATATTGTTTCCCTTCTTTTGTTGAGCAATATTCGAGCTATGTTGGGTTGCGTTCGCGTCCTCTTGAGCCCATGCTGGGCCGATGTAGAGCCACCTTGGTTGAGGTTGCTTTTTGGAAACATGTCGGATTAATATGGAGCCATGGACCATGGACCATGTTGGCTTGAAATTGGGACCATGTTGGAGCATGTTGTTGGCTTTCTCTTGGGCCAACATGGGACCATGTTGGAGCCATGGTGGGTTTATATTCACCCCGCTTCGCGTGGGGTGGCCGACCACACCGCAGGTTTATTTCGGTCCGTGAGAGGTGCTAAGGGTGGTTTTCCCCCGTGGGGGCTCCCCAAGCTAAGAATTTTCACTTCCCCCCCCCGTGGGGGCTCCCCAAGCTAGGGAATTTTCACTTTTCCCCCCCCGTAGGGGCTCCCCAAGCTAGAGAATTTTCACTTTTCCCCCCGGCTCCCCAAGCTAGGGAATTTTCACTTTTCCCCCTCCGTAGGGGCTCCCCAAGCTAGGGAATTTTCACTTTTCCCCCCCGTGGGGCTCCCCAAGCTAGGGAATTTTCACTTTTCCCCCCCGTGGGGGCTTCCCAAGCTAGGGAATTTTCACTTTTCCCCGCCGTGACAGCTTCCCAAGCTATGGAATTTTCACTTTTCCCTCCCTTGGAGGCTCTCCAAGCTGCGGAATTTCAAATAGCTAGACAACGACGCCTAGATAGTCCCCCAAATCCCGTGTTCTTTGAATGTGTTTCCATGTTTTTGCAATGGTTTCCTTCAAAGCACGGTACTTTACACTTTTGTCGCCATAAAACCGGTCGAAAACATCATGTTCGACAATGCTTCCAATTCCCTTATCTCCCCAACCGTTGAAAATACCGCTATTTACAGTGTTTTCTTCAATTTTTCCATGTGCCAATGCCGGTAGCCAACTCCAACATATATATAAGAAATCCTTCCAAAACATTGTTTTTGACAGTGTTTTTCCAATGTTTCCAGTCAAACAGACGGTAATTTACACGTTTTTTGCCATAAAGGCAGTAAATCCTTCCAAAACATTGCTTTTGACAGTGTTTTTGTAATGTTTCCAGTCAAGCATACGGTAATTTACACGTTTTTTGCTATAACGTCAGTCCAAAACACTTGTTTTTGCAGTGTTTTCAATGCTCTGGCATCCAAAAACCCTGCAAAATCTTGCTATGTACAATGTTTTTTTTCATTTTTGGCCGTTTTTCCATTGCCGGAAAGCTACCAAAATGACCCAAAATTCCATTTCAATACCCTCTTGCGCTCAGACACCCAAAAATCCTCGAAAAATGTCGAAAACACCACCGTATTCTGGTCTCGGTGCGAAACCGTTTTTGGCCCCCCCCCCCCAGCTAAAGCTGATATAGCGACTGCTATATTAACAAATGTCATTGAGCATTTAGTGTTGCTGTTGCCCCCCAATAAGCACGCCTTCACCGCCAAAGCGGTGTGGGCGGATTTTCCATATTGGGTGCAAGGAGTAATGTAGCTTTGCTCGAGGATGTAGGAAGGGGTGGGCCATGGAGCACATGCAACCTCCAGTTCGATTCGTGTTGAAATTCGCAAACTTGTTTGTGGATCCCGAGAAGTTCGTTTTAGAGAGCCAAAAAATATGGTGTTGCAATGCTACGGAGTTGACGTAGCATGGATGTAACATTCTTAGGATTGACAGATCTATTCGGTCTCCCCAGTGTCAAAGGCCCACCAAAGCCCAGGGACTGGGTGTAGCATGGACAAGTCTCAGTAAGCTGTGCAATCTTGTTAATGGCGTCACACTGGCTTCACAACAATGCCTGGACTGTGTTGGTGGTGCCTTTTGGATCTGGATACCTTCTGGTGTGTGGATGATGTCTTTGCATGCTCTCCACGGTGTCACAATGTGCGCTGCGGGTGTTTTGGGCTGCGTCTAGATGTTGCCTTGGAGCATCATCCAGGTGATGTCTGGGCGGTGGGTGTAGTGTCTTCATGGTGTTTTGATGGTGTCTCCCTTATGTCTCGGCACTGCGTTTGCGGCCTGTTGCCGGGTTCATGGTGTTGTGGGTTGTTGATGTGTTGTGTCTTGGTTAGTGTCTCGCACGCTTTAGGATGGCGTCGCTTCGGCATGTCTTGGTGGTGTGTCAGTGGCGATTTGGTGGCGTCTTGGTGGAGTGTCGGTGATGTCTTGGTGTAACCCCCGCTGTGTATCAGTGTTTATTGCGCGGGTGCGTCTTGGTGGCGTTTGGGTCGGCATGTATATGCGCCATGTTGTGTTTGCGAGGTATTTTATTGGTGTTGCAGTCGCATTCATGCGATACTTTGGGTGGTGTATGGGTGGTCTCTTGTTTGTGGGTGTCTTGCTGGTCTTGGCATGGCGTTTTGGTTGTGTGTCGGCATGAGAGCTCTCATATGGTGTCTTGCATCTGCACGCGCGGACACAATACACAACATCAAACATTCCTACACGCTTGTGGCCCGTGACATCTCCAGCGTTTTCCTGTCCTTACTGGCGGAGCCTATGGAAAGGGCAGAGTGCGTATGAGTGCGTCGCGTGTGAGCCAGGAACCAAAAAAAACCATATCATTGAAGGTGCCGAAATTGAAAAGCACAGAACATAAACAAATGCACACCTCATTCGAAACAAACATGGAAAACGGCCAGACAACTTTGCATTTTCTGGGGGGGACTGCAATTTTCGCAGCATCCTCTTGGCAGCCGGCGTGCCAAAGTGCCAGCTACACCTATAGGCCTATAGGGATAAATAGGGCATGCTCCATCTCTTTTTGACTTGTTCTTGTTGTCTTGGCAAGTCTCACTGGCTTCACTATGATGTTTGGGCAATTATTGCCATCTGTTGTTGGTGTTTTTTGGATCTGGATTCCTTTTCCAGTTTGAGAAATTCTTCATGTTGGTTTTGGGATTTTCTGACTATATATATATATATATTCGTGTATCTTATGATATCTTATGTATCTACACAATTTGACGAGGCAGCGGTGGTAGTTTGCTACATAGATGTTTCTTTATATTTGAACGCTTTCCGTGGTTTGCCGGGCTGGTTCGCAGAGGTTCCGTCAATAAATACCTCTGGATCTGCAAGCCTGCCCCTGACGGTGATGAGGAGGCCCAGCAGAGTCACACGAAGTCAAAATGACACCCTCCTTAAAAATGGGGTGGCCTATGGGTGGCTTGCTATAATTTTTGCCGAATTTATGGCACTTATAATGACACACACACACACTCAGATACATAGACGCACACACTTGCTCAGAAATATCTTATCGAATTACTGATGTGGAATGCATCGTACGTGCAAAAACACTTCAGTTAAACCTGACAGGAGGAATGAGATGACCCGGCGTGAGAAATTGTGTGAAGTACTCTTTCTTCGTCCTTGCTAGAAGAATCAACTGGTTCTGATGCAGCTCAGCAAATTGTAAATTGAATCGACTGGCCGGTTCTGGGCTTAGCCGGATGCCATGCACAAGGAATAGAACATTGCAAAACGGAATGGAAAAAGCAGGTACGCAGATTGGCGTCCCAATCTGTATCACCAGATCAAATGGCGGTCTTCGTTGGTAGCGGTCCCAAATGATCAGCCGCTACCCCCTGCAAAAATTGAGTGT